>JANHJO010003294.1:34472-48595 GCA_032468235.1 Pseudoxyrhopus heterurus
TAACAAATGAAGTACGCCATTTATCAAAAACAAAGTGTCATCTCAAAATTTGATGAGCAAAACATCTATATTGCTAGCAAGCTCTATAGTATTTGTGTTTGCAAATGGATTAGATTGGAAATGCATAAAAGCTTCAAGTTGTAGATGCCTTAAGTAATGACAGTTCTCCTGTATTTCATTACATTATATATTTTAGATATTGAAATTGCAGTTGAATGTTCCAAGGTTTCACCCCCCTCTCTACCCAAAGACACTTGCCTTTATGTACAGTATTATATGACTAAACAAGTGATGTGTGAGTGGAACTCATTTTGTGTGGACTTCTACATATGTGGACATTTCTTTTCATCGTTACATATGTTTCACATGTAATATTTTCATTATATTTACAAAAGCAGTGGATAGTCTATTTTGCATCAAATACACAAGCTGTTCCACAAATCACTACATAAATTATCACTTTCATTAGCTTCAGTGTTGTTTGTCAGAATTCAGAGATAAGCCACCCAGAGACACATGACAGTACGATAGGTGGCCTATACATTTAATAAATAATAATAAAAATAAATAAGAAACTTGGTGCCCTTCAGATTTTTGAATTTCTATTAGCCAAAGCCAGCATGAACAATCGCAAAGGATTGTGGGAGCTATAACGCAGAACAACTGCCTGTGTAACAATGCCCTGTTTTTCACTAGTTTAACTTGAAATTGGGGAAATTGATTTACCATCTCTCTCATGCTACTTAGAAATATGGAGCTGTGTCCAAGAATGTGAGATCCTAAAGGCCATGGTTGTACCCCAAGGATAGCTTAGGTTGGAGGGTAGAGAAAGTCCTGTTGTGTGAGCAGCACAAAAGCAGTTCTAGTTCATTCTTAACATCACAAACAGCTGCCTAAGTATGACTGGCCAGAGCAACCTCAGAGTGATCCAATAGCTATTCATCTCAGCCAGACTCTAAAAAGAAGGCTTCATTATATTAGGAATGTGAATCTCTGTGGCATCTGCCAAAAAGAGCACATTTCTTCCTCCATCCCCATCCCTGACAAAATATCCCTCCTCACTTCTATAGTTTCTTGTGAGCTCTCAATAGTTGTTTTTCTTCCTTGAAACAGAGCAGTTTCTCTGAACGACTTTTTTTAAAAAGGCCTATTGGTTGAGTGCAGCTGCGTCTCAAAGGTACATTGTGGGTGAATTATGAATTTACATGCCTTAACAAATGTGTGGAAACAGGAGGATCTTTTTGCTTTGCCTCCAGAATTGATGTTATTCCTCTGCCAGTGGCACCTAAGGAATGGTTTTGTTCCATTTCCTCTCCTTTATGCAGTCCTATTTATGTTTAGCTCTGGTCTGCTGCCATTGAGCATCATTGTCATTGCAACCAATGTCTCTGGGCTAGCCAAATCCAGCAGCTGTGTGTTTAATGCCTGCCCTTGCTAAGGTTTATTTCCTTGACAACACATACTTGGTGGAAGCAACTTCTTTGTGTGTGTGTGTGTGTGTGTGTGTGTGTGTGTGTGTGAACTCTACTTGGAGTAGAGATGAAAGCTGCCATTTGGAGCATCAATATTACTATAAAAATATAGTATTGATTTTTTTTTTGAGCTTGGTGAATTCCAAACTACCCGCCTCTCTCAAGCTAGCGGTGCCTAAGCCAGCATTTCAAGCAGAATACCTAGGTGGCCCAAAAGGAACCTCTGACCCCTATATCCTGTTCCTTTCTCCGTGCTTTGCTGCCAGTTCCCTTGATAAAAGGAGAGAGTGAGAGATAATTAACAAAAAACATGGCCTCTAGACAATGGAACAACTGGCCTTGGCGAGCAAGAAATTTATCCTGGTTTTCTAGGTGAACTTTCTCCCATCAATCTTTCTTTTAACCTCCATGTTAGTGGAAGCAATAGGAACACCCCACTCCCCTCCCCTCAGCAAATGCGCTCTTTTGACTGAAAACAAAAAAAGGGATCAGAGAGCGCTGAGGTAAAATCTGGGTGGTATCGTGCTGCAGCACAATGCTGCCACTGTTCTGTTGGCAATGTCTTGTGTTTTACAACAGGGGAGGGGATTGCGTGAATAGGCTTATGATGTGAAACAATTCTTCCAATTCAGGCCTACAAACTCATCTTCTGTTCCACATGGTTTTTGAACCACAAAAAAAAAAAAAACAGGGAAAAGCAAGAAAATGAAGAGACTTTTTAAAATCTATTGGGAATAAAATAATTGCACGTTCACAGCAACGCTAACAACTTCTTGGGAATGCTTCTTCCCGATGCCTAGCTGAAGATAAAAATCTCATCCTTTTGCTTCTGTAGATATTCAGAGAGTTTGGTCTTGCAGAATCTTACCAGAAAAAATAAAGCACAAGAGGCCCTAAGTGATAAAATCGCTTGGCTCACTAACTTTTCCCTCTGAGAACTGCTGCAGTGATTTTTTTTTTTAAACCTTTAGCAGTGCTGTCTGGGAAGCACGTGACAGTGCCTATCCACTTCAGGTCCCCTTAAGAGGGTATTATAGAAAGGGAAAATATTTGTGCTCTGAAGATGACACTCTCCATTTTCTTAATAGCTCTCATCTGGTGCTGATAATCATGCTTATGGCACTCCTGTCAGTGGTGTACTGTTTTCCAATTAATGGAGCCTTGGAGAAAGCATCCCTTTCCCTGAAACCAAGACAATTACATTGTATTCACCTACTTGAGATGGGAGAAAGGTGACTATGAGGGCATTGAGCATTGTAAATTACTACTAATACGAGAACAGCAGCAAGCACACCAACCCTCATAAATCAGGCCCTTTGGCTTCCATTGACTTGTAGCATGGAGAAGCTTTGAATGTAAAGGACCAGGAACACATATTAGATCAGTGATACATCGGTATTTGCCACCCCAAATTACGACTATAAAAGTTATATTGGAATCACTGAAATATCAAAATGTATTTTAGAAAGTAGCATTTGCCCCTAGTGACCACAGCTTTAAACCCATAGCTTTAAAAGAATTTCAACAATTTGAAGTGGTGTTCCAATATACCAAACCACATTTTTTTGGATAAACTTTGGTAAACTATGGAGAATAACACTAGATTTCAAATGTTTGAACTGGATATCAATCCAATAATAAATCTTCACTTAGGAAGATAGTTGCATTGCCATAATATTTGACGTGAGATAGACTGTGGATTCTCCTTGCCTCTTTCCACCTGCTATATTTAATATATGCGTTATGCAGGTTTTTAAAGATACTATCACTATGTATGGAAAAAAGTAACTTTTTTCAAAATGAGATTGGCATTAAAATGTTGGAGAAATTAAGGGAAAGTTTCAACCCCCATAAATTTCCTTGATTTCCCCCAACATTTAAATATATTTATTGGGATTCTTGAAAAATAATTCAGTGTGCTACCATAACCAGGGAACTGTCCAACAGTGTTTGGACTACAAGCTCAAACGTTCAGCTTGAAGGCCTGCACTAGCTAGGAGCTGTCCAGCAGCCACTGTATTGTAGGAGCTGAGTTGTTACAAAATCAGATATGGGGACTTTCCCATAGAATTGTTGTGCCAGAAAACTTTTGTTTATGAGGAAACAGTTTTATAATAGACCTGCCTTTTTCTTGTATCTCAAACAAGTTTTTCATATATACATAACATTAATGGAATAGAAGAAAGGAGATTTCAGGCAATCAAGAATGTGAGCTTCACTGGAGAATTGTTTTCTGTCATTGTTCCTATGACTATCATTTCTGTTGTTGACATTGCTCCTTATGGAAAGTTGAGAACTAATGTGAGTTTCAGATTAGGTGGTTGCGTACTTTGATATCAAAATCTAGCATGCCATCTGAGAAATTAATCTCCAGTTATCTCTAAGCAGTGTTACTTCTCCAGAGTCTTTAATTATTCTACCAGTAGTAGAAATATTTCTACTACACTTCAAAGATGTTTTAATTGTTTTTAGACCCATAGTATTTCCTTATGAGATGTCCAACTTTAACCCATTTCTTGAAAATGCTATATCAATCATTATTTTGTCTGTAACACCATAATAGACAACATAGTTCTTACAACTGTTCCAAAATTAGTAACAAATTAAGTCAAATATGTTTTGAAAGTCTTTCAATAGAGGAAGCAGGCAGTAGTTGGCGATATCATGCTCAAAATGCTACATTGGCTTACATAATGTACCCATGTGATATAGTGGGTCTCTTTTGAATAAGCATTATTTTATTCATTTTCTTTCTTTCTATTCATTTTCTGAAGACTCATCAGTTTTTGTAGATGTTTATGTTCTTTTTACTTGTATACATATCCTTTAAAAGCTAACAGGAACCCCACAGATATGGGTATTGTGCGTTTTTATGGCACACATTCTCTGTCATTTATAAAATGATCTGAAGAATTCATCTCAATTTCTGTAACTGAACAAGCATTTTACTAGTGGGAGTCCCAATCTGAGTACTATTTGAAAATTTATACTGCATATTCTATCTTTATTTCATTTGCTTGTAATCAAGTCTTAAGATAAACGAGGGTCATAAATATTACAATATAAAAGCTTTCCACAATTGTGTGTTATTCAAAAATCTTAGACTATAGTTTGTAGAATTCCAAAAACAGCATGGCTTAGAATTCTGAGAATTCTAGCCCAACACATCTGGAGCGGAATAGGATGGGGAAGTCCACATTATAAAAAACATTGATATAATTTATTAGCACAATTTGCTGTCACTCATAACTTGCTATATTCTAGTTATTTGTTCCTGCTGACTAGAACAATGGAAATCCATTCTGAAATATATTTGGAAACATCAGTTTGACCAATATATTCTAAAAACATGGTCCTACCTGTAAGAATTTTTTTTGACTATTTCAGAAGAATATGTGAGAGTAACTTATTTTGCATTATGTTCATAGTGGCCAGATTCCATTTATTGTCAAGCTATATTCAAAGGGTTTAGATGTCTTTGGAAGTAATGTGGCAGAGTTCTGGAGGGGAAAAATGGAAAATATTATTGTCCAAAATGTTGTTTCAAAGAAGCTTTAAAAGCTACATAAAATTAGTTTCCAATACAAAAAGATTTAAAGATTTATGTCAGGAAGTCAAGTCAAAAGATTCACAAAAGGTCAAGCATTGCTCAAAGGGCCGCCCACAATGTGAAAAAAGCTGAGAGTCAAGAAGTGCTCCAGTAAGTGGATTTTTAAGTAGAATAAACTGATTCACTGAGGCCAAAAATTCTGCATATGCCAGCAAATTACATATCTAAAAGGCAATTCTCTCATTGATTTCAGAAGAAGCAGTCCATCATAAGATATTAAATCTAACGTGGGAAATCTCTTACTGATCAAGAAAGAGTGCTTTGTATTTTATATCATAATTGTATACATGTTATTCAGAAATACCCTTTTTATTCAACAGAAGTTACTCTTAGATAACTTCAGTTTAAAGCATGATAGTAGGTTAGTTTGGTTTGAATTTTTTTAAAGTTATTTCAAATATTAACTTTATCAAGAGTACTAGGTGTTCTCATGATTATTGTGGAAATTTACCAAGGTTAATTTTTCATGCTTTGTGTACAGATAAAAGTAATCTTTAAAAGAATGAAAAAGAAAAAAAATTGAAACAGGCTAAAAAAAAAAAAAAGAGCACCATGCTGCTCACAATGATCCAATAAGTTGAGATCAGATTTGATCAGAGTAGATCCACTGAAATGCAAAGAATCTGGATTAATCAGGAATAATGTATGCCTTGAGAAGTAATGTGCTTTCACTAAATATACTCTGAATATGTTTAAGTCTACTTCCCATTCAATATGTTTCAAGATACAAATTGTTTTTCATCAAAGAAATTCTGCTTTTTAAGAAAATGCAAAACTTCTTCAGGAAAGTTTGATTTTGTTTACTAAAGTCATATTCTGAAACACACTGATCTTTTAAAGCTTATGCTTCCTTCTTTTTGTAACTTCAAATAAAATCTGTTTCTATTTTCTTTTAAGAATTGTTGTTTTGCCATGCTAATCCAAGGATTCTCTTGCTGGTTGTTTTAAGTATGCATAAATGAATACTTAGGCCTCATTTGCTCTATACAATTGAAATGCTACCCCATCCTCCAGAAGTGTGCATCAATCATTACAATGAAATAGTTAAAGTTGTGCACCCTCAATTGTAATTAATATTCATGAAATGTATTTTTATTCTTATTTGGTTAGCTCTTAAAGAACACATTTCCAATTTGCCATGGTTCCATGGTGTGAAATCACATAGACAAGACCTCAGGTCATAAGATATTATGTAGATTCCAAATTCTTTTTCTGTTTTCATTTTGATGGTCAATCTTTAGTCAAAATTGTTTAGTCAAGAGAGTAGCTCTGGGGCTGAACCTACTAGATTTTCTGTTTCCTTTGCATGTGCTAGTTACCATTTCTGTGTATTGTCAAAATCATCCTATCATCAGCATTCTGGCTGGTTGAAATAAATGCCTTTATACATCAGCTACAGGTAGGGCAATTTTCCCACAAGGAGTCTGTGAGGTAAAAATGTGTATTATGGTTGTGTTTGATAAAATGTGGCTGATTGCTTTCTAGAAAACAATAATGTGATAGGCCAAATACAGTCAAAACTTGGTTCACGCCCGCAATCTGTTCCTGGACTGCGGACGTGAACCAAAATGGTCACGTTCTGAAGCGATCCTCACTGCACATGTGCAGACATTCTGTGCATATGCAGAAGGGAAAACGGTGTGGAAAGGAATCTTTCCGTGCCGTTTTTTTGCTTGCCAACCAAGTTTTGAGTCGGGAACCAATTCAAAACTCGGCTGGCTTTTTTGATCGTGTTCTGAATTGGTCGTGAATGGAGGCGTTCGCGAACCGAGGTTCCACTGTAGTAAAGGAAACAATATCTTTACTTATTGTACTAAATAAAACATTATAACAACCTATTACTGACTACGTTATTTACAATATGTTCACAGACATGAAACAGCATGTCTGTTCAGGTCCAAGGCTATGAACGTAAAGTCTGAGGTAAAAACTTTTTTCCCGCCTTTTCTTTGGAGAGCGAGGGAGTCTGGGTAATCCCATATCTCCTAGGTTACAGGGAGGCGGGGACAATACAGAATCTTCCCTGTCAGTTTCATATATTGCTAGCCTGTGCCAGCACACATTTGACAGAGTCTTAAGGGCATAGAAGTGGACTCAGAAAGAGTTTAAATCTTTGCTGTCTCTCTAATATCACCCTTTTGCAATCAGACTGGGGGGAAACTGGAAACTGGATTGATTTCACACCATGGAACCAAATTTAGGAATAGCAGGTCACATCTGTGCCATTTTTCTAATCAATTTCAAAGAACTTGTAGGCTCTTGTTACCATTGTGTGACTGATAATTCTATGTCACAACTAATTACTGCCTAATAACTGTTGAAGAGAAAAATCTCCTGTTTGAGAAAAAGAAGTCTATTTTATCCGGCATTCAGACCTAATCTGATCCTGAATGGTAGAGATTACATGAGGTAATACAGTGGTTATTTCTACCTGCTGTAGTTCATAAGCTCCATCTCCAGCTGAAGCAGCAGATCCTTTCCCCCTTTTACAAAGATTATTTGTCATTAAAATGCTCAGTAGTTTTCCTGCCTTCAAATCTGGTTGTTGCCTACACTTTCCAAAAGGTTTTTGAAGCAAGATTAGCAGGATTAGGAAAGGTTCACATATGTTCAACTTCACTATTGGTATTCAAGACATCACAACTGGCCCACCACCCAGGCAGCTCAAAAAAAATGAGGAAAGAAGGAAAGAAAGAAAGAAAGAAAGAAAGAAAGAAAGAAAGAAAGAAAGAAAGAAAGAAAGAAAGAAAAAAAGAAAAGAAAGAAAAAAAGAAAGAAAAGCTAGCCACTCCTCCAAAACACCAATGGCTTGGTTGCCTAAGGAGGAGAGGAATGGAGAAAGAGAAAGAAAGAAAGAAAGAAAGAAAGAAAGAAAGAAAGAAAGAAAGAAAGAAAGAAAGAAAGAAAGAAAGAAAGAGAAAGAAAGAAAGAAAGAAAGAAAGAAAGAAAGAAAGAAAGAAAGAAAGAAAGAAAGAAAGAAAGAAAGGGCTAGAGGCAATTGCAGCAGTAACTTCAGAGGATTTCCAAGGGCCTTCAAGCTCCATTTGATTATTAAAGCAACATCCCTGCAATTCTTTAAGCCTCACTCAGTGTTTTAGAGGATGAAGCAGCTTATGGATCCATTCCAGAAGGCGGCTTTCAATGGAGCTGTCAAATATTATAATCTAAGTACTTAAAAAAAATCATGGATAAAAAGAACAAAGCAGCAACAACAGGCAGAAAAGATAGGAACAACTAATTTTATAACAGACATAATGTGCATTTTCAAATTCTTGGTTACATTTTTTAAATTAAAGGTCCAGGACAATCCTCCGAAACAGGGATCTTCGTGCTGAGTTTAAATATTTTTTTTTTAAATAGGTTTTTAATTTAAACTCAAAAAGGAAGAAAAAGCCCAAATAGAAATAAATGAAAAGTAAGGAAGAAAAAAAAAGCAATAGAAAGCAAAAAGTACAAGAAAAGAAAAAAAAAGTTGAAGAAAAATATAAAATAAAAAAGATACAAAGTGGATTCCAGTATTCTTCACAGCAGTTATAAGTACAATTATATTTTTACCTCTCTCTCTAAAGTGTAAACTTTCTTCTTTCTAGAATCTATTCTGAACATCAAAGCTATAAATCACAAATTTATTTTTCCTATTTTTCACTTAAAGTCCCTAAGAGGTTTTCAATCACCAATAAATTTAGATAGTGTTTTTTATCTAGTCAAATAAGTTCATTTATCCACCTTAGAAGATCTGTCAATTTTACCAACCATTTCTCCATTGTGGCTAGTGTCAAATCTTTCCATCTCTGTGTATATAATAATCTTAGTACAGTACTGACATATTACAATAATCTTCCATATATATTTTTTTCTAATTGTTGACACATTAGTCCTAAAAAGAAAAATTCTGGCATCAATCGAATACTAATCTTTAAAATCCTCTCTATCAAAGTATATATTGAAATCCAAAACCTTTAAGCTTTTTTTTATACATCCACCAAGCATGTTGTATATACTGTATATATTTGAATAGTGTCATATACCAATGACACATTTTATAAAAATTCTCTTTAAGATCAAAACACAGCATAAGTTTCAACTCTTATAATCGTATTTTTCCCTTTGAGCGAGCTGTATATAATATAACCAAATTCTTAACCCACTTTATCATGCATTATTTTAACCTGTTCTTCCTGTTTCAAATTTCAACAAAAGTTGATACAACTTAGCAATTACATGTTCATCATCAGCACACAATTGTACTGTACTTCAAAATAGATCTTTTCTCCACAACGTAATTTTTTTTCTAATTTGAATCTGATAGATATAAGTAGGAAAATCATTAAAAACTACGTCTTTCTGCTATGAAGCACTCTCTTGATCTAATTTTAATTTATCCTTGATGGCTTTTCCAATAATTTTCAACATGCCAACTATTTGTCCTCATCTGCTGTTTCTCTTCTATGATATGCTTGACCTGAGGTCCCTAAGAGTGTTTTGGGCCAGAACCTGGATTTATATCTATTACATATTCTCAATATGGCAGGTCTATAAAACAATTTTTGAAATACATATTAACTTTCTCATATCATAAATATCCATGCCATCATCATGTTCTTCTAACTCTAAAAGTCTCTTGCTTCTCAGTTACACTCATTTTTTTTTTCATCCAAGCCGAACAACAAGCAGTGAAATACATTTCAAATCAGGTAAACCCAACCCTCCTCTTTCATTTGCATCGTGAAGATGAACTAAAGCCATGTTGGCTGGGGAATTATGGAAGTTGCACGCATCTTAAAAGTTGTCCAATTTGAAAAAATGCTGGTTTACACTATCAATAATAAGATGTAAATTTCCATACGATAAGTTTTTAAAGTCCTGATTCAAAGAGGACCTTGGGGCTTTCTCTAGTTTCATGGCAGAAAGATTAAAGTTTCTTCAATCTTAAAAAGCAGTAATAGGAAAGCTCATCTAAATGGAGCAGGAAAATCTGATGGGCATGTAGTATATAAAACAGTGATTTTATTTTTGCAATCTTGTCGAACACTGGTGACCAAATTCTCAAGACCATTAGAATTTTACATCAGACAACGTTGGAGATTGCTAAAAAATATTTCTGGACATTCAGAATTATTTGGGAAGAAGGAGATTTTTATGTTGAACAAAGGATTCCTTATAGCTCTTATCTCGGTACATTTGGGGAATAATAAGGCATAAATGTTGTTGATGTGTCTATAAATGTAAGAAGTGTTTCAGGAGTGATGGATGTCAGTCTTACTAGCTTTTGGGGAGAACGGCAATTTATGACATGTTAAGGATAAACGGTTGGATTATATTTCTGAAAAACATGTTCCATCAGGTAAAATCATTGTGATTATAAGCTCTAGTAGTTTAAGTAAGAAAGTTATGCGCTAAAAGGTTGAAATTGTAAAACACATATGCTTGTACTTAACTGCTAATCCTCCTCTGTATCTATGTTGAATAAACTACAAGAAGATGAGAGAGAGGGGGGGGGGAATCTCCTCCTTGGCATTCAACAATGAAGAGCATAATGGCATGTTGTTTCATCTTAATAAACAAAGACTGCAGCACTGTTTTCTTTCAAAATGAACCATACTGGTCTTTCTATTCTGTCTTCACTGGGGAATTCAATTTAAAATATTGACTAATTTAATTGGTTTCAATGGGAAGAAAGTACACATCAGGAACTAAAATGTGTTTAAATTTGGCTGGCCTGAACCTCAATTTCATATTTTCATGTCCCCCTTTTTTCCACTGAGGAAATATGCATCTTAGCTTGAATGATGTTTACAGTTTGTAACAGTTACCCATGTCTTTTGAAATTCCTGTGGCAGAAAACATTTTGTGGGTAAATTTATTTCAAAGAAAGCAAATGTTTTGGTACCTTAAAATAAAATAGATGTATTTATTACAACTGGTGCAATGTACTGTATATCAAAAGTTACAGTCAAGCAATTACTACATGAGCTCATCAACAAGTTGGAAAAATGTCTTGCAGGATGAAAAATTGCCACACAATATCCTTTATGGCGCTAGATATCGTGCCAATGAAAAGCATGTGCCAAAATCTTCAGGATGAGGTAAAAATTGTCTCCGTGAGTTATTTCATGAAGAAATTACAATTTTTTTTTTTTTTGAATAACTGTTTTGTTCTTGCCATTAGTAAATTCTTCCACGGATCTTTTGATGGTTAACTCCAGCTATTCACATCTTTGTGATTGGCTTTATTTTGTTTTAAAGTGTTGTGTATTTTTAGAGATTCTTTTCTACAGATTACTGTTTTCATAGAATTTTTCTGTTGGAAAACGAAGGCAGTCTTGCATTACCATATATGAAATGAACAGTCAGGGGATAAATATTTCTCTTTACCATTTTTCAGTTGCACTTGTACCGTATAGTTAATTGTTTCTGAGTGAGCAGGTAAAATGGCTTATTCAAGCAGGATTTTTTAAAGTTGGAAAAATATGCATAATTTTAGAACATTTATGCTCACCATAGGACTCTTCGTCCACAGGTGTAAACTTTATACGATAACTTGAAGTGAATAATATTTGAGGAACAGAAAAAGGACGGCAAACCCAGATTTCTTATTTCAAAACTACCTTGTGAAAACTTTGAACCTGCAGAAAACAGTATAGCGTTCATCGCTTTAAATGTGCAATATTAGTAATGTCAGAGTCATGTAATGAGTAATCATCTTGTTCTGGTCTTTCCATTTGAAATGCTGGCTGGCAAACTTTTCTGACACATTCATCTTGCAGACATCCTCTCCTCCCGTGCCTCTCTCCCCCCCCCAAAGAAAAAACCTCTTAAGGAATTTCATGTCATCTGCCTTCCTATGGTTGAATTCAACAGAAGGTTTATCAGATCAACTGTCTTGTAAGTTGGGCTTTAAATTACCTAGAAAACAAGATTGTGTTTAGTTAAACTAAGCGTTCTGAAAAACCTTCTGTGCGGAAAAAAGCAGTTCCAACATTCATTTATGTAAATTATTCCAGACATTGACTCCGTCTAAAATTTCTTCAGCAATTGGATTTACAGCTTAATAAAATAAAATGTGGAACTCTCCCTTCCCCAAAGAGCCCTTCTAGTTCATAATAGCAATGTACTACAGTAAATTACTCTGTCATTAAAAATGCAAATAGTCCTTAGTAACTGACTTTAAATTTTATCACAGATTTTAGTGCTACTTTCCGTTTTTTTCCTGAATGAATTTCTGGAGATGGGGTATTTAATCAGGCCTCTACATCTTATTCTATTAATGGTTCTCTTTTCCCTCGTTAACCAGCATGACATTCCTTTGACAAGCCGACTACATTTTATTTACATTACTTGCCTGTGGATTATTGCATCTGTACAAAGATGTAAATATCCAGGCAAACCTCACACAAGATTTACGTGATTTGGGCGATGGAAGGATATTCAACGCATACAAACCCCAACGCATGAAAAATTAATATCCCTAGCAAACCTTTATCTTTCTATTGCAAATTAACCTTTTCTTTTGAGTTAGCAAGTTGAAATACTTTTGTAAGGGAGAATATATATCCTGCGTACACTGTCCTGCTTCCCTCCCTTTTATGTCAACCACCCATGATTTATACTTTTTAAAAGAAAATATAGTAAAAGAAATCCAACATACTAGGGGAGAATTAACTTTTACGTCTAAGGCTTACAAGCATTTTCATACTTGATGGGTTGGTTGATCGCTCAATTTGAAAAATCCCTTTGAAAAAAGCAACAAATAGCAAGCACCTGAAATTAGTTCAAAATACGTGACTCCGCTAATCGTATTACTTTAGGCCTACAGATGTGCTCTAAACATTTCTCTTTAACGTATATATCACAAAAGTGGGGTTTTTTTTTTCAGTTTCTTCTGAGATTTGAAGCAGATACTTCACCTCTCATCATATTTGATGTAGGGATTTTGACTTTTGCTGATTAGAAACTTTTGGAGTAAACAGACCAAGGGTTCCACAAAGCTTTCCATAAATATAACTGGAGTCGATCAATCTCTGGCAGGGTCGTTGTGATTTATAACTATGTATGTGATCGCCCCCTCAGGGGGTTCCGGCTTAGCTCTGCCTTTCATGTAGGGTCTCGTTTAGCGTTCCATTAAAAGAAATGATCTAATATTGAAAAAAGCCAACACCACTCACTACCCTTTGCAAAGATCCAGGCAAATAAACCCCAAAGTTTGGCTTTCAGACCCTTCCAGCACCCGAGACAAAGGCTGACCCGGGTCCATAGGTATTTTCTCGCTCTGACTTTCTTCGGGAGGTCACTTTTGATCGGAGCGCAAGGCCACATCGGAGGAGAACCATGGGCTCCCACATCCCTTTGGATGCTGCCGGGAAGAGACGTACTCCCAACTACTACACTTCCCATCCCAACAGGGTGGAAAGTAAAGTCGTTGAGAAGAGGCCCCAGGAAAAAAACAACAACTCCGGAGCTTCTATCCCAACAGGCGCGATGCCGAAGGAGCAGCATGAGAAACCAGCCATGATTCAAGGCGGAGCCATGGCTTGGAGCACATGCCTCGCATGCAAGCGCTCCCATCGACCCCGGTTCGAGACCCCCCCACCCCCTCCCGCTGCCCGGTCCCGCCGTAGGCAAGCGCTGGGACTCGGCTCCCTCCCCTCCCGGGCGTCCTTTCAAACTTCCTGCGCCCAGGCAGAAAAAACGCCCGCGGCTCTTTTTTTGCCAGAGGGATGGGAAACCAAGGGGGAGGGACGCGCAGAGGAACTCCCGAGCGAAGGCCTGCCTGCCGGCCGGCCGCCCGTGGTCCCCGCCGCTCCCACCCGCTCGCCCGGCCGGCCTTAGGGGCCAGCAGAGCGGAGTGACCAGAGCCTCGCCGCCTCTCACGTCCCGAGGAGGAGGAGGAGGGAAGGGGGAGGGAGGAGGAGGAGGCGGCGGCGCAGCAGCAGCAGCAACAACAGCAGCGGCGGCGGCGGCAGCGAGAGCGGCCGAGCCGGAGAAGGAGGAGCCTTGGCCGCTCCGGAGGGCCGGGCTAAGGCCGTCCGCGGCCACAGGGG
>JANHJO010003294.1:80251-91853 GCA_032468235.1 Pseudoxyrhopus heterurus
GCTGACATTGTAAACCACTTAGAGAGGGTTGCAAGCCCTGATAGGCGGTATATAAATACAGTGCTATTGCTATTCCTACTTTGAAGTATACATCTCTTGCAGTGTTTGTAAGTGTATTTTGCTGAACCACTATGCAGTTAACCACTGGGACTAACTACATCAATATTAATTAATGGATGAATGAAAGTATTGGGTAGGATTCATGTGCTTACTAGAAAAAGAACACTGAAATTACTACTGAGAAATGTCTATAGAAGCTCTGAATTGTATTGTGAAGAACATAAGAGGTGTAATGTACAGCTAGTTTAGCCTATAGCAGTGATGGCTAACCTTTTCGGTAATGCGTAGTGGAATTCTTCACACTCCGTTCAAAATCTGAACTCCAAGGAAAGTTAGACAAACTTCACAACTGTAAGATCAACGAATGAACATCCAGACAAACCACTGATCCAGCTGTGGTAATGAAATTTTAAGTAGAAAGTCATCAGGTGGAAGACCAGCGATTTGCACATGAAACAGACATTTGTATTTTGTTTTATTTTATTTTATTTAAAAAAATCAGGTTCCTGAGTAGAAAAGTACCCGTAGTTGATAGTCAAGCAAACTTGTGGTGCTAATAGATTCTGATGGTTGAGAAAGTGGGTGGGGGGCAGTGCAGAATTTAATTTAACAACTTACAATACATCCACATGCCCAGAAAATGTGGACAGCTTGATAGGGTTCACTGAGCCAAAGAAGTAAGACCAAAACAGTGCATTAATGTATAGGGGAAGAATAGTTGCAATCAGTTCTCTTGTGAATTGGACAGAGAACTTGGAGATGAAGCAATTATCAGCCATCGGGGATTAATAGTAAAGTCTGAATGCCAAGCTGTATATGTTAGGGGCAGAATATGTTGCCTATAGAAAACAACAAAGAGCGTTTCTTACTATTAAGTGAGATTAAATGTAATGGCCTGATTTAATCACAAAGGCAGAATTAAATTCAGATGGCAACTTCAAAGTGGACACATGCACATAAGCTACTGCGTGCATTTACATATAGCTGGCATAGCTTGGCTTGCATCACAATAGGATAAAGTTTCTTTGGCCACTTAAACAATTTTCCATTCTTTGCTTTTCATTAAAATTCATTGTATTTATCTCTAAATTGCTTTTAGTTAATAAGATGGAGCTAAGAGTTATAGTTATTCATGGAAGTCCATGCATAATTCTTTCAAGTAAATTTTTAATTCCATTAAGTTTTTTTTTAAGCAACAGAGTCAAGAAAAGAATAGCTTATAATCAGGTAGCTACAAAAAGCTACCAAAAGCTGCTGTAATAAATTATGCATCTCTTCTTGATTCCCCCCCCCAACACAAAATATCAATATTGCTAATTATAGGAGTTCAGTCCATGAAAGCACCTTCCTTTCATCCTAAGAGAACACCCATGCTGTAATTAATGCCAAATGAACACTAGGTTGTGTGTGTGTGTGTGTGTGTGTGCTTTAATCAGCCTTCTCTAACTTGAGAAACCTCAGATGTTTGGGGCTACGATTTCAATTATTTCCAGCCAGCATGGCTAATGATTAGGGTTGTAAGCCTTCATATCAAATCTGGGACAGTTGGTTTTTAATTAATAAAAACAGCCATTATCTTTTTTTTCTCCAATATATATTTGAACTTCAGAAGTTTGTTGTTCTACATGAACTTGTTACATGCTTTGAAAAAACAGTTTCATAAATGCAAGAGTTGGGAAACATAAACCAAGCTCTTTTCCTTTAAGCAAATGTTGTGATAAACATAAAATGCGCGCTTTGCATTGCTACCAAAATGTACAGAGATGCAGTCCAACATATTTGTTCATTAATTGGCAGAGTTGTTTGGTTAATAGCTCATTATCAGTGAAATACACTCCTGAAACAAAGTTTATGTGGCACACATTCAAATGAATAACAGCTTGTTCTAAAAGGTAGTTAAAAAGAAGAACTGTTGTTCCCTTCTTACCCATATTAAAGGATAATAATAATAAAAGCTGCAAGAGCTGCAAATAGAAGTAGGACAATCGTGGCAAAAGAAAGCTAAGATAGTACTAGCAGTAATAGATAACTTGCGTGTAATCCCAAAATATTTGGAGCACCACTTGAACACCATCGGCATTGACAAAATCACCATCAATCAATTGCAAAAGGCAGTTTTACTTGGAACAGCTTACATCCTGAAATAATGCATTAATACACTCAAACAACTTCAGCCTATCTGAGGTCCTTTGGAAGGACTCAATAGGTGGATAAAAATTCCAAATCCAATCTAAACATCTGGCTATGTGTCTAATAAGGTGAACAAAAATGCCAAATCCAGTCTAAATATCTGGCTGCCTGTCCAATCAACCGTAATAATTGTTTAGGTCCATTGAGAATTGATTAATTACTGGCAGTTTAGAAACCATGATGCCATTAATAGAACTTCCAATAGAAGGCAATTCCGGCCAAGGTGGCATACAATGAAAGAAAGAATCTGTCTAATCATCAAAGAATCTGTCTAATCATCTGTCTAATCATCAATAGCAGAAATCAAGGTCCACTTCAAAGCACATTTACACATACTATGTTTAAATATTGTGGCCTCAATTTGCACATTTACAATTCTGTTTGAAATTTGGAAAATTGCTAAAAAAAAATCAACATATCGGTAGAGGTCTGCCAATAATTTAGCAAAGGAAAAGTTATTTGTTTATACTTCTGGTATAAACTGTTTCAGCTGTTATGAAAACAAATATACATTCCTAATTTAGCAGCAGTTGGATTAATGATGCTTATTAAATTTCGTCATACATTAGGTTCTATTAAGTTAACAGTACAGCTCAGATTTAAGAAAACATTTTAAATAACCTCCACTTTAGAATGATGTATAGTGTTGAATAAGAGCATAAATTTTCCACTAGTTTTAATAAGTAGATCTCAGTTTTCTGCCAGCAATAATAGAGATCCCACAAGTAACAAATACATCCAAACCTGTCTAAGAACAGATTATGTCAAAAAAAATGGCGATTTGCTCCATGCATCTACTGTAGTATGTTTGTTGCAATAGGAATATGAATGTCTTTGCCCTCCTTCTGTACACTGTTGCATAGCTGCTTAGGATTTTGTACATTAAAAAAGCAGAAACCGGTTTCAGCTTGTTATTACTGTGTAGTCTTGCTTGCAGGAAGGAAGATACACAGTTTTATATATCCTATTCTAAACAGTAGCAGTTCTATTATGGTGTTAGCTTTCCTGGACTACAGGCCCCTTCAGTAGCTATATGGAGTCTCATCTTGAAAAAGAAATAACTGTGACTCCTGAAGAGGTGTATGGGATAATAAAAGATGAGATTAATAGAAAATATGTGCACAGGATACACTATCATTGATAACTACCTTAGCATTCCTACATACATTCATATACACTTCCACTAAAGCTGTCCCCTCAGCGTTGAGCCTTTGATAACTAACAGCCTCTGAAAGATTTAAAAATTTGAACGGTATTTTTCCCCTCAAATAATCACTTGCCTTCTGTTATGTATTGTATATAGTATAAATAGTTTCAGTTGAAGTTCTCAGTCTGGTCCTCCGTTGGAGTGGGAGGATACTTTCTTCTGATTGGTTGTCTGGCTGAGCAGTTTCCTATAAAAGGAGCTCTGTCAGCCAGGGAGAAAGTTCAGTTGCCTCACAGGCAGTATTGAATAAAGAGCTGTTAAAAGTCACTCTGGCCTAGCTTCCATTCTTCGCCCAGAATTTAATACCTTCCCTGCCTTGAGAAAAATAAAAGAGCTATCAACAAGAAAGAAATTAGCACACGGGACAAATGGCTGCAGATGTCACTTCTGAAAATCACTGATAATTTCAAGATTAAAATGCCCTTCAGTCAAGCACAACTCTCAGTGACATGCATGACAAATTCATATGGTTTTCTTGGCAACAATAAGGAAGAGGTAAGATAGTGCCTTTTTCCAGAATGTCTTTTCTACTTCCCTTTCTAGTTTGTACTTCTGGAATTTCCTCATGGTCTCATGTTCAAGTACTAACCAGACCCAATCTTTCTTGAATTTCACCAGGACCATCTAACATGGTGTTGAGGGACTAGGGTCCTGCTTCATTTAACCCTTTTTGTTCTATCTAAATGGGTGTGAGGGGTGGGCTGCAAAATTTTTAGCAATTTTAGCTGCCCAGTTGCTGGGTGGGCGTGGCCATGGTGGGTGTGGCCTAGTCGGCCTCCTGCACCACAGTGGGGGGGTGTTTTTGCCCTCCCCATGCTCCAGAGGCTTTCCTGGAGCCTCTGGGAGGGCGAAAACGGCCTCCCCCGGGCTCCGGAGGTCCTCTGGAAGCTGGAAACAGGCCCATTTCCACACTTCTGGAACATCTGGGAGGCCCATGTTTTGCCCTCCCTGAGCCTCCACGTGGGCCCTGAACTTACCTGGGATCCAAAATGGGCCGCGTGGAGACTCCTGGGTGGGCGGGACCAGCCAGTAGTGGGATTTTGGAGTTCTCTTAACTGGGCAGACTCTTAGCAAAGGGTTCTCCCGAACCCCCGCGAACCCCCAGCAGTCCACCCCTGCTGATATCTCTCTCTCTCTCTCTCTCTCTCTCTCTCTCTCTCTCTCTCTCTCTCTCTCTCTCTCTCGTCTTCTACTCCATCCTCTTTAGTTTCTCATGCCATCCTTGATCTTTCTTTTTTTTCTTTTTCTTTCTTTTTCTTATGGAAAGGGAGAGAGGAGGCTCTGTACTTATATCTATCCCAGGGAGTGACTGATTTTTGTGTGAGAGGACTTATCTGCAGCTTGGAGATTAAAGTCTGACATCTTTCCCTTTCTCTAAGGAGAGAATTATTTCAGGTGCAGCGTAACACCTTGTCATTTGCTTCCTTGCTGGGTAGATAGATACTTTAAAAAAAAACTCCTTACTTATGGACTTGAGAAATCAAAACCATCACCCATGTCCTGTTGTATGGTAATTTTTATAGGGATGTAAAGAATTCAGTTGTTTCACTTATCAGGCAATAACATCCTCCATGGTATACAAAGTTGGTATGCATAGTTTTTATGTTCTGATTTCAGTAAAAATATAAGTACTGTGACCAGACTTTCAGTAAAAATATTCAGTACTGTGACCAGACTTTCTGAGGCAGCAATTGAAACACATCATTAAAAACTATATCTCTGTTTACTGGGAGGCGTTAGTTCACTCCCTCCTCAGAAAGGCACCGGTGGGTCCAACCATACTGGAAAATTTTCATGGCATGTTTCTTGAGGGACTGCCTTTCCCCTATCATATCTATCTTGAAGGGTATAATTTTTTTTAAAAAAAACCTAGGCTTTCATATATTATAGTTCATAAATAATAAACCACAATAAAGTGTTTTGGGATTAATTAATGTAATAGATAAGGTATATTATTTCATAGGCCTATGTTTCATAGTCATATCTGCATCAGTCTCTATCTCTCTATCATCTCTCTCTCTAATCTCTTGTCCTCGTCCTAGCCTCTTTTAATGTTACTTTTGGCAAATGTATACACTGTACACATACATATGAGATTTATCATGTGTATGTATTATTTGGGTGGAAATTTTCTAGAATTGGTTTCAGCTAAGTTTGATAAGCTTAGCATTGTGGGGTAGTCAATTTATAATTTTATTCTTCTTACATTTTGTGAGGGATCATCAAGTTCAGGGTTATCATCTTTTCAGGTAAATATGGTGAAATTTGAAATAAATTTACAGTTCTTCACTTCAGCTGTTGTGTCACTTTGTTTAAAAAAAATGAGAAAGATACATTTCTAAGTTTTCTAAATGGTTACCTTTATGATAAGGCCTATACATAACCATTCTGAACATATACAATGTCTTCAGCTTCATAGTATGACCTAATTTTAGTTCTAGTTCAATCCACAGGTATGAACAAATGACTGTGAGTTAGCTAGCACCCTCTGGATTTCTGTAAGTTTGATTTCTGATAAGCCAGATATTTTTTTTTCTTTTACTTGCCCGATTAACGTAAAGATCTAACTCAATAATGATTAAATCTCAAGGAATGCATATTTTAAATTTCACAATATGCTTCACTGAATTGTTTTCTGAAGTAGAATGATACCTGTCTTTAATAACCCTGCCCAAAGGCTCTCGTGTGAAAAACAGGACGGCTAATTTTAGAGAACAAAAGATCGAAGTTGTAGTGTGACAGGATCACTAAACGCTATTGACTGTTATTCTGGAATAGGACACTGAAGAGAGGTCCAGTTAAGAAGCACAGCATATGGAACAAGGTCTTAGCCATCCTCCTGTGGATAAAAAAAAAGATAATTCTTGAAATGTCCTTCCAAGCAAAATTGAACTTTGGGTATCCAGTGGAAATTATGCAAAGAGGCCAAGTTGCTTGTCTCAGCTATCATCTTCCGGCAGATTTTCAATTATTTTTAGTTTTTCAAGAACCACACCATAATCATATATTGCTTCTTTTTACTTGTTTCATTATCCAATTACATTACTAGTATTGAAAACTTTTTTTAAAAAGTTCAGCTTTTTCTGTAGAGCAGGGAAAATTTACTAACAACATGGGTCTCCAATCAACTAATCTTCTGCATAACTACCATTTACAGTATTTTAATCTTTTTATTATTATTATTTTGGCCTTGGAATTTAAACAGCATTTGACTCAGATCATTTTGAGATTTTCTTTGTGCCCGGGATAGGTTTTATTGTTTTACAGTGAGTCCAAGCTAAAGAGAAAGTTTTTGACTCATGGGATAATATACTTGCAATTCCTCTCAGTCCACAATTGCTGAAAATTGCTTCAGATGAAGGAGCTGTTGAGAAATGGTAAAATAGCAAGAAATAATAAGAAATAACAAGGAACTATAAAGTAAAAAAATATTACAGCTTAACTGCTGCGGACAGCTGTTGATCCCAGCTGATCACATTTTAATAATTTAATTTAATTTTAATAATACACAGTCCAAGGACAAATAGTGCATGCAAAGCACACTGGGATTTCCTCGAATCATATTGTATTGTATCCAAACTTGGCTAAACTTCAAAGAATTTTAGGGGATTTAAGAGGCCCTGAGGTGAATTCATCCCAACCATTACTATGCATGGGACAATCTACGCGAGGCAGGCTAGAAGTACCATGCATACTAATAAGGTTTTGGAGTTAGACTGGTTGTTAATTTAACTAGAAATCATACTGGTGCAGTAGGTAGATTGTTCCACCATTCACCATTTCCTCAGTCTGAGTTGCTCTTTCAGTTGTTTTCAGCCTTTGGCAAACAAAGAGCTACACCTTTCAAGGCAAGTTCAGGAGTTGGTTTTCTCATCCATCCTCCCAAGATATGGGGGCAATTGCTGCTGTTCTTGGCCCCACTGTTTCTGCCTGTTTGTCTTTTTCTGAAGGAGAAAAGAATAGGAAGAGGTTACCAGGTCTCACCATTCTGTCCTTATGGAATTTGGATTTTGATATTTAGGATGGATGTTTTAATTACAGTACTATTTTCATTTTATTGTAGGCTTTATTAACAGGTTGTTGTTTTTCATAAGTGAACCACCATTGGGGACTTTCCCGCTTAAAGTCAGCTTAGAAGCGTAGTCATAATTACGGAATAAAGGTATAAGTAAGTGATAATTATGAAGCATGTGCAGGTTTTGAACATTATTTAGGAGAGAAGGGCTTCAGAGCCTCAGGCCAGCCTGAAAAAAATGAAACCACTATTTAGGGGTAGACTTATTAATGTCTCTAACAACAGCAGCATTTTCTTTGAGGCTCATGTGAAGCTCGGAAAAAGACCCCTTTTAATGTATAACAGAGAGGGATGACAGAGAATAAGGTGGGTGGATGGAGTCACTGAAGCAGTCGGTGCAAGCTTAAATGGACTCCGGGGGATGGTAGAGGACGGGAACGCCTGGAGGAACGTTGTCCATGGGGTCGCAATCAGAAGTGCTATTCAGCCAGTTCAGACAGGTTCCAGAGTACCGGTAGCGATAATTTGGATAACTGGCATATACCACCTCTGATTGGCTGACCACGGCAAATACCACCTCTGATTGGCTGATCACATAGCCATGCCCACTAAGCCACGCCCACAGAACTGGTAGTAAAATTTTTTGAATCCCACCACTGTCTACAAAAGTTTCTACCTTGCACCCAAAGTCACTCCTCCAATTATTTATTACTTTAAAAAAATGGTTTTTAAAGTCCAAAACAATTGCAACTTTCACAAAGATTTTTTTAAAAAATAAACACAATTTGTTCTTAATAGAATAATGACCAAATTGTATAATATTGAATTGTGTAACACGCAAAAATGCTGTCTTTTTAGTATTGTTACAAATGACAGTTCAAAATCCAAATATTATAGTGCAGAACTAATTATAAAGCCACAATTATGAACCCTTATTTAAAAATAATCAGCCTAATAGGTGATATATTTTATTTTGTAATTATAGTGTTTTTAATGGATTTTTTTTCCTAATATATTTTGGTTTTAGTGATGATTTTCAATTGGGAAGAATACATTGTCCTGTGTAACATGTTCATTTATTCATAAAATGCCACTGGTAGAGAAGAAGCAAGAAGAAAGACTAAAAGTCATCCTGAAGCAGCAGGAACAGATAACAAGTTGGCCCACCCCATTATTTTGTTAC
This sequence comes from Pseudoxyrhopus heterurus, assembly GCA_032468235.1. Taxonomy (NCBI): domain Eukaryota; kingdom Metazoa; phylum Chordata; class Lepidosauria; order Squamata; genus Pseudoxyrhopus; species Pseudoxyrhopus heterurus. Next base: position 88,907 of record JANHJO010003294.1, read on the forward strand.
CTAGAGCTATATGTCAAATTATTCCAAGAAAAGCAGAATATAGCATTGAAGTGCTCTTGCAGATAAAGTGTGAGAGAGATCTGCTTAATAATAAATCTTAAACAATGGCAGAATTCCTTTGAGTAATTTGCACATAAGTATTCCTGCCAGTGAAACGTTATCTTTTCATAACAATGATCTGTTTGGAGCTTCTTAAAAATATTATCCTGAGCTGATACTTATTTACCAGATATGTTTGTATGGTTTACTTTTAGAAAAAAAATAGCACATATTCCAAAGGTTTTAATGTGTGTTAAGAGAAGGGTTCTGTGTTTGTAAACAAAACAGCCCTACATAGGTGTATATAATGTCTGTAATTGTATGTACTTTTGTAAATACATACAAATTAACTGTATATGTGAGTGGAAAAATTACAGAAGAAGTTCAATGTACTTATGTTTATATGTGTTCTATAAAATTATAGTTCAGTTATATTTTGCATGCTTGTCTGAATCTCAAAAAGGATATTGAAAGGTTAAAGCAACTCCCTTATGAAGACTGCTTTCAATCTTTTGGGCTTTACAGCCCAAAGCAAACTTAGCCAAGGAGAACATAGTAAAGGTATATTAAACTCTACACTTTTTTTGGGGGGGGGGGTTAAGTGTCATAACCTGCTGAAACACAATGGTGGAAGATTTAGGACAAATTGTAGAATATAACAGACACTGTTGGGATGCAATACTAATGATTATTGCCTTCTTAGAAACATCAACTTATTCAGGCAAGTTCTTATTGGGTTTGTGTGTTCATATATTATTATTAGCCATGCATGTCAGATTGCATTGTTTATTAGAAACCAGCATTGTGCAGAGACAACAAATCAGGACTTGGAAATCTCAAGGTTTGCAAATGGCTCTTCCTTCTTCCCTCTCTCTCTTCCTCCAAAAATAAGAAAGAGGTAAAGAATTGAATAGAGTATTGAGAAAGGACAAGGCTGGCTGATTATATGAAGCCACAGCATTGGATCCTCTGACACACAACACCCACATGCATACCTTAGTTTATAATTTATATCAAACCAAGACCCAGCCTTATATTTGTTAGAGCCTTTGAGTATATGGGTTGCTTATGCTGCCTGAGGTCTTCTCGGCCACTTTATTCTGCATATACATCTATCCATGTTAAAACCTGTAACTGATTCTTCCCAGGACAGATTTCATGGTAGTATACTTGAATGAATTTATTATGTTTCATACTGATCTGCACAGCTGATTCTTTAGCATAATAGAAGGGTTTAGAAGGCTCTGTAGTAAAGTGTAACAGGTTCATTTAGGCTAGGTAATGGTTCACCTATCCTAGAAAGGGAAGGTTGGAGACTGAATGTTAATTGTCCAGGACCATTGAGTCCTGTTATATCTTCTTGAGGAGAGGGTACACTACAGTCTCCTTTGGTGCTGAGGGGACCACCACCTCACTCAAAGAACCTGATACCAACACATCAGCACAATAGCATGTCATGTTATGAGCAGCTTTAAACATCTAGGACAGACCTGTATCTCACAAACAAGTCACTGAGGTAACTGACTGGATAACCCTCTCCACTTCCTTGAAAGTCACAGGATCAAGCTTGTTCCAAAACCCTGTCCTGTGCACTTCAGAGTTATTCAGCTGGAATCCAACTCTGAGCAAATCCAAGTGATTTTATCTACCAGAGAGTAAGAATGTTCCTTACACTGGAGATGGTACTGTGGCTGATCCCTCCCCAGTAGGGATCAGGTCACATAAGTGGGGTTGCCATGCAGCCACCAGCAGATTCAGTAAAACAGAAAATTAAGAAAGGTTCCACCCTTATTGCCCTGATGTAATTTCTAAAATGGATTCTTACTCATGTTGAATTCAATTTACTCTTTAGCTTTCTCCAAGAGTGCTCCGGGCATCTTTTCCTGTTCTTCAATTCCCAGAAGACCCAAAACTCAGGAGGGCACAATCAAGAAGGGAACCTCCCTCTCTCCTGTCCCTCCCAGGTTTTGGTATTGCAAGCAAGGTTGACTTCTTCATACATACATCACAGTTATGTGTATGTTTATTATAAGCAAACTTAGCAAACAACAACAACAACAACCAAAGCCTACAACCAGCAAGAATCTCATAAGTTAGCCCCTGTAGGGAACTCCTGCAGATTGGACAATATATCACTGTTAAACAATGAACCTAATTTATCCAATAGTGTTCTGGCCTCAAATTACCCCTTTACCTGACATGGTCCTGATATTCCAGCCTGCCACCCACATTCCCCCACCCCATCTCTCCCAGCAATTATTCTTCTTCCCTGGCCAAGGCATCTATTTATCCCACCCAGTTCCTGGTTAATAGAAATCAATAGTTCACTGAGAAGGCTTTGACATCCCTTCTCCTGCAGATGATACCATCTGCATAACTTGTAGGGAGATTTTGTAAGTTCCCTGATGAACAAAGACTCTGTCCTTTTAGCATTGGTCAAATGGAGGATGTTATTTATTATGCCTGCCTCATTTACAATGAGATCAGCACCAAATTATTAATGGCAGATAAACTCAAAGGTTCCAACCTTGAAAAATTGAATTATAGCCTTGCAGATGTATTTTTAATTATCAGCAACCAAGTTGCTACTTTTGCTCTGCTGTCATTTAAAGTTAGGAAAAAAAATACTTAAGTTCTTAGCTGTAGCTTTGGTTTTCTTTTGTTGTAATCTTTTTATATCTAATACTTCTCATACTCTATTTCATAATTGCATTGTTATATTGTTATATTATTATATTTTATGGCATTCCTGTGTTATGACTTGTGGTTACAACAATAAACTTAATCACTTACTTACTTGTCTCACCCACTTATACTTACCTGATATGCATTCGGTGGCTCAGCTGGTTAAGTAACGCTGTACTTGTAATTAAGTATTCAGCTCCCAGCTGCCTGCAATTTAGCAGTT
>JANHJO010003295.1:16235-29526 GCA_032468235.1 Pseudoxyrhopus heterurus
CCGGGGAGGGTGAAAACGCCCCCCCCGCCATGGTGCAGGAGGCTGACTAGGCCACCCCCACCATGGCCACGCCCACCCAGCAACCAGGTAGAGAACCCCTTGCTAAAAATTTTGCAGCCCACCCCTGAATTTGAGGATGTGGTTAGGATGTACTTTTAAGGCCTACATGGCTTGCTGTGACGGATTAAATTACTAGAACAGAACATGCTGCAAGGTTAAAGGAGTTAATAGGTGTTTTCTTGTGGTATAGATTTGTTTTTCCTTGCTAAATGGGGGCAAGATTGTACTCCATCTGAAGAAGCCTGCACTTGACACTTGATATTTTGCAGTTATGGAGCAGTGTCAAATTTTTTGTTTCTGAAAAGGGAGATAGGGAAAAGGTGGATCCTGTGCAAATGATATTAATTATCTGGGCATTTTTATCAGAAGTATTAGGTCAGGATGTTAACTGAAACACTCTGATAGATTTGGTAGATGATTTACAAATGGATGTCAGGAATTCTTTTGGGCTTCTTTGCAGCTTTATCATAAAATTTGTTAATAAATTATTACTATTGCCCTTCTTGGTGTCTAGTGATATTGTGCTTTGAATGTGCTTTTTTTAAAATGGTTAGTCCTATTAAGACACAGCCAAAAGATGGTAGTGAAAGACTAATGTTCAACATACAGGTCGCGGTTTTATGTGACTATCCATAGGATTCCATCTCTGCATAAAGTATTTGGGAAAAGTCATCCATAGGTTTCCTATGTTGTTACCATCAATTCTAAATAATCTGTGCTGTTATACTGATACTGGGCTAAATAATAAAGAAACTAAATATATAGATAAATAAGAAGTTTTCTTTTTAAATAGGAATAGGAATGTGTGATTGAGAAACAGTCTATTGGTTGCCCTCTCCTTTCAAAGGAAGATGCATGATCTGTAAATGATCCAAAGCTCAGAATGTGGCTTCTCTTTGGGCTAATTGAGGAATTATTAACTGATATAGAAACTCTGGCATGTAAAGACAGCTGAACACACCTCACAGGGTTGCTGTTATGGAGAAAATAAGAGGATGAAGGTGTATTAGATACTGTACATTCGCTGACTTGAATTATTTGTAAAAATAATTTGTAAAAACAATAATCATAGGATACAAATAAATACTTTTTAGAATTTGCACTGATTAGTATAATGCAAATATGATCCATTTACTTCATGTAAAGCTCGCATTATAAAATCATTTAACCTCTGTATTAGTATATAAATTGGATCCCTTAAAATATTATTACTTTGTATCAGCATTATTCTATAGAAACTGTTTATACATTTTTTGCAGAATTAAAACTTGAGTTTTATTTACCTCAGAGTGCTTTTTTGAAGCATTTGCCATTTATTTCACCTAGATTTTATTGATGCTTATAAATTTCTACAATGGGTAGAGGAATTGGGTTAATTTTTTATTTTTAAGCAGTTGAAAGAGATTGATTGAAATTGATATTAATTATATATGCAGCATTACAATATAGCAATGAATTTCAATGTTATGTTTGGCTGAAGGCTGTCTTTAAATAATATGAAATTGGTTTAATATATCCCTAATTTATAGCTCACCTTGAATAGTAACCATTTTCAAATGTGTTTTTCTTAAGCACGTACTTCTTCATTTACTGCCTCATAAGAACTTAACATGCTGGAATTAAGGAAAGTTCAGAATAGTGAACTGTGTTATTTTTTAAAATCTGAACAATTTGATGTGGTGAAGTACAACATTCTGGTAATATTGTTGAATAGCATTTTATATCACAATTCACAGTTCAGAAACTTCAAAGTTAAGTTTATGAAAAATGAATAAATCTCCTTATCTTTAGGCATAATTGAAATTTATGTTGCAATTCTTTAATATGTATGATTAACATTGTATATTGCATACTATAGTGTAGTTAGAACTCTTGAGATGATGCTCTTCTAAAATTGAATGCCTTAATTATAGATTTTTTTAGTTTTTACCCATAAATATATAACTAGTGAAATGAAATGCTAGTGGTTTACATTTTGCAATAATTAATACTATTTTATGTTCCAAATATTGCCTAAGTTCATACCAGATGCATAGCCTTTATGTAGTCTGTTTGGCTTAAGTATACATCGGTGAAAGAAATACCTTTTAGAGTTATCCATAATCCTGGAATACAATGATCTATGATATTGTTTGGGGGCTGTTTTGTATCACCTGCTTACTTCAAGTCATGCCACAACATTTCAGTTGGATTAAGGTCAGAATGGTGACTTGGCCAATCCAAAATGCAAAACAATTTTTTTCTTTAGCCCTTCTGATGCAGGTTGTATTTAGGATGGTTGATATTCTTCGTGAGCACATATACTCACTATATATATCCTAACAGTCTCCTGGATACTGTTTTTCTACTGTGTTCTGTATTTTCTTCAGGCACAGGACACACATGCCCACACCTCCACACACATAATAATGTCCCTGAACATCCTGGTTGCCCCTAAATTCTGAAAAACAGAATTTCCTCAGGCATTAAACAGTATATATGTTCTAAAGAATATCCTGGGCAATTAAAATGGATTAGTATTTTGGGATGAACCATTAATAAACTTTGTGAGCAAAGAAAATAAAATCCATCTGGAGTTTATAACTTGCTAAGCAGTTCAGCCATGATTGTTATGTCTCATACTATCTTCACTGTCTAAACGCTTTCTCCAGTTTTAGTCTTGTTATCACTTTGTGATAGAGGTACAGTATGTGATCTGATCATATACCAACATAAATATTTTTAAAAGTCTTTTTTCCTATGTTGCAGAACATAGTTGTGTGAATTCATGTGTCTGCTTAATCATCAAGGTGGCATCCTATGCTTGGTGCAAATTAATAAACATAAAATTGTACTGCTCAGCTGTGGTACATATGTGTCTTAAGTCCTTTGCAGTAGGACTTCTCCTGGGATTTACTTATTTATATGGTGATGTTACATTAGCCAGGAGATTACAATGCAAATACAGAGTAGTAGTTTGGCTGCCTAAGACTGCTAGCCCTGTTTGGTTCATGCTCATGTGCTTTCCAAGGTATGGCACAGGGGACGAGCTAGCTCTGCACTAGAAACAAAGACGAGTGGCCTTCCTGCAGCATTATCTGCTCTCTATACTGAAGCCACCTTGCCAATGGGCATCATAGCTGGGAAGGTCCAGCACAAGCAGGATTCTTAATTGTCCACACGAAGCACCAACTTGTCTCCCACTGAAGTGGTACCTATTTACTTGCAAATAACATGCTTTCAAACTGCTAGATAGCAGAAGCTGAGGCAAGTGATAGGAGCTCACCTGACACACAGTATTAGGACTCAAACCGCTGAAGCAAAGAGCATCTCCAGCATGTTGAGTCATTGGCCCACTATGTCTCTTTTTCTTCTGGGGTAAACATGTGAGAGAATCAAGTTTGCAAAGGAAGGAAGATGGGACATGATGATTAAAAGGCTTCAGCAAATAATTCACAATGGGAGAAATCCATTTAATTTACATTAATGTAAAACGTGTACATTTTGTGCTGCATGCCATGTTTATGTACAAGCGAGTTATATTGTAATGGATTCATTCTAAGTGGCATCACAAATGGTGAATTTCCTGCATAATTTTTCAGCTTAATAATATTCAACTTCTGTATCTTAGATATATACCCATCAATAGATTAATATTTTTATTCTTTTGATTAGAATGAATAAATATTTATATACTATGAATATTTTTCCAGTTCATTGGCTACAAACTGGTACAGTTGCAGGCAGTTCAGAAAAAGATGAAAACAGAAAAATTCCAGTACTGTTGCTGTTGTTTTAATTGTACAAGTCCTTAGAAATTAAGTTCAAGCTCAATTAAGAAATGTAAATAATATGACACTTTCATTTTATGTGGACTGTCAAGAAAATAAATCAAATGGATATGTTGAACGTAAGCAATAATAACAGTAGCAATAATATGAATCCAGAAAAAAGTGTCTTTAAAACTTGCAATCTAGTGATTTATCATATACTGTAGCAAAAGCAGATGAAGCTTATACTCTTGCAGAAAACTTGGCTAAACCATGAAGAAAAGATCTAGTAGAATTTATGATTGGTTATTTTGAAAAACAATGAATACGTACCACAATGATGATATTGTAGCTAAAGCTACTGTCATATTATGTGATTTCTTTAGACTGGGGCCTCTCACTCTACAGAGTTGCCATAGTCACTATCAACACCACATGTTTGATGTTTATGCTGTTATGCATTCCTTAGGTCAGGGGCCACATCTTCCGAGAGAAGAATCTTCCTTTCCGGTTTTTCTTTTCGTGCTTGGATTCCAACTGAGACAGAAGCATTTTATTCATGCTCTATTAATTATGTAGTTATATTAGAGTTTATTTTATTTTTTAACTAAAGATACTTTACTAGCAATATGCCTGTGTGTTATATTTTGGAAGTAATGAATCATAAAGATCTGCACCTCTATATCCTCGATGGATTTCTTGACAGTTATGTAAAGGTTATGTCATTTTTTTTGTGATGAGGAACTAATAAAAGAAGTAAAACAGAACACATTTCCCTTTCAAGCAGATGAATCCACTGATATTTCAAGTTTAGCAAGTTCAGGTTATCTGTCTCTTGCCAGTCATATCCACCTGACCCACTAGAATGGGGAGGCAAGGAATGTTGCGGGTCCCGTCCCTGAGATGGTACATCTGGTGAGACCCAGAAGAAGGACCTTCTCCATAGTGGCTCCCTTCCTCTGGAACATTATCCCTCCAGAAATTAGACTGGCCTTCACTCTTGACACTCTTTCATAAGGCCCTGATAATGTGGTTTTGCCAGTGTGCAACCCAAGGTGGGATGGAGCCCATTAAATAGTTGATATGAATGTGTGTTGTTGCTGAGGAGGGATAGGTTTTATTATTTTTTTACTTTTTATTTTTTTTACATTGTATTTTTATTATCTTTAAGCTGCCTAGAGTTGCCGTGAGCAAGGAGGGACTATATAGATTATCTTAAATAAATAAATAAAATAAAGACCCAGGTAATACCTTGTTTATGTAATATACATCACAGTAAATAAATAATTTTTATTTAAAAAATTAAAACTTGTCTGGAAAAGTTTTCTTGACAAGGTTTTGGAAGTGATTTGCCATTGCCTTCTTCTTAGAACCGAAAAGGAATGACTGACTCAAAACTTACTGTCCCAGAGTTTCTAGCTTGGTGCCTTAACTGCTACATCAAACTAGCTTTTTTATAAGTCACAATACTGCAGGATTATAGATAATTCTAAAAGTTCATAAATTTTCTGTCACCTCAATGCCATGTTGTGCAGTACTTCAACCATGATTTCTAAACTATGATTTTTAGTTACTCCATGTTTATGAAACCATCTATTACATTATGTTTACGAACTCATCTAATATGGTGAAACCCATCTGAACAATGATAGATAAATCCATCCATATATTAAATTAAGGCTTAATACAGTAATTGAACCCTATGGCAAATAAATAAATAAACTGATAAGATGCTTGAGACCTCTACAATCAACTCTCCATCCAACTAGGAACTTCATTGGCTGTTAAATATGCATTTGGTAGTATAAGTTTAACATACTAATACATTTGTTGCAAAAAGGCCCAGTAAGATGATGATAGGCTTCTTGTTTACTTTGTATATGCTGCATGTAAGAACATACAGATAATTCAATATAAAATAAAATATAACAGCCAAGATTTAATTTTTCAGATTTAAGAATGTATTTTGTGGATTTAGCTAGAATTTTCTATGATTCTTTCATAAATTAATGACTGAAGAATGAAAACTTCACATGAGTAAAGCAACAAAAACTTAAAAATTATTATTTTTTTAAAAGGTTGTTCCGGGAATGATTGTTTGGTAAGCCTAAAACTAGAAAAATTCCCAGTAAAATATATGTATGATTGAGTTTAAATGAAATATAACCTATATTACTTGCTTTTTATTAAAGAATGTTAATCTTAGACTAAAAGTTGCACTTACAATTAATCATACAATAAATATTATTTATAGCAACAGTTAAAGATGTGCAAATTAAAAAGCATGACATTCTCGGTCTCTCATGTTGATGTTTTGTGACGCTTTCCATTTATCTGATAGCCGCAGCAGATGACAGATGTTACAAATATGCAGACTGTGCCAGTTGTACTGCTAATACAAATGGCTGTCAATGGTGTGATGATAAGAAGTGCATTTCTGCAAACAGTAACTGCAGCATGGTGAGTGTTGATTACTACATTGTGGTTTTGTTAATGGTTCTGCTTTGTAATCATTAAGTTTCCACTTTGGTGCCATCAAATGTAAATGTCATATTAAAATCCGAGTTTGATACTAATGCTGAATTAACATCATACATTAATTGCAAATGTATTTAATATAATTGAAAAGAGAAATAATGAAACTTGTACAGCAGTTATTTTCCCATTTTCCTTGCCAATAAAACAAAGCACTTAAATTTGAAGTAACTAATTTAATAACTTAACGTACTCTGAAGCATTCTTCATATCTAACCATTTGGGAAGTATAAATCATAATCATGTAAAGGCCTTTTGGCTGTTTTCCCCTTCTTCATAAACTATGTTCAAATTTGCAAGATTAGTGCAGGTAACAAAATTATGCATGTCAAATAATCAAAATAGAATACATTTATCAGAATAAAATAGAAGTTCATAACCACTCTGGAAAAAATGTTCACAGTTAATATTCAAAATGTTTCTCAAATTAATGTATATTTACTGGTAAAGAGTACCATTGAAATAATAGAATCATGGGGTTGAAAGGGAACAAATTTTGTATTGTGGAAACCAAAAAGAGACAATATTGCAAAAACAGTCTGACAAGTAATACATAGAGTGAAACTATTGCTTCTTCTATTTTTTACATGATATCTCTGCTGATGCAATCCAGGATTTCATTGGCTCTTTTTGTCAACACAATGCTAGTTGACACCTACTATGTGGTCTATCAAGACACCCATATTTTTCACAAAACTACTATTGCTGAGCCAAGTATCTTCCATCTTGTAGCCAACCATCTGATATGTCATACTTTAGCGTAGAATCCTAAGTTCTTCACCACTGAACTGAATTGTTTTCTCAGCCTGTTCTTTGAGCTGTGGCCAATCTCTCCAAGTTGTATCAACTGCAAATATATTCCATATTTTGATGAACATTTTTTTATTTCCTTATTTGTCATTTATAAAAAATGTTGTTGAGCTTAGAATAGAACCCTAAGGTACAGTGCTGATAAATTTTTCCTTTTAGATTTAGATCCATTAAGGACCAGGTATTGGATATAGTTGTTCAACCAATTGCAAATCCATCTGATACTCCATCCATCTTACATTGTTTCACTTTATTCAGAAGGACACTGTGGTCAAAGTCTAGGTACATTATATCCAGAACATTCTCTTGGTTTACTAATCTAGTTACTTTGTCTTACACATAAAGTAAGATTTTTCTGGTGCAACCTATGCTAATTGATAGTAATCATCTTTTTTTCTTTTTGAGTGCTTGCAAACCTATTGATTGTTATCTTTTTTAGGATTTCCCCAGGTTTTGATGAAAAACTAATTGATCTGTAGTTTCCTGGATCAACTTTTTCCTTTTTTTTTTTTTTTAAAGATGGGAATTGTTTTGCAATTTTCTGGTATTTCCCTTATACTTCAGCAGTTTTCAAGGATTAAAGTCAGTGATTTTGATATTACATCTTACAGTTCCTACCCTCAAATGTATTTCATCCAGTGCAGGAGACTTGAATTCATTCAAGCAGCTAGCTATTGTCTCAACATTTCCTTGCCTATTTTGACCTGACTTTTTTTCTATGCCCTATGGGACAGCTTATAATTTCCTTTTGCAAACAGTTAAAAACAAAGTATAAATTAAGCAGTTTAGCATTTTGTTGTGCACCCATCTAGCATCTTCTCCAAACGGAAGATTCATTTCCTGAATTTCTTGTTCTCTAAAACTTCAAGAAAAATTTAAGACTTATTTTTAGCTTCTTGCATGTCTCAGCTCATTCAGAGTCTTAGTCTTCCCATCTTTACAGATTCAGATTATTTCTTGATATTCTGTTTGTACTATATGGCCTTCTTTCCATTTTTAAACGAATCCTTTTTGTATTTCAACATCAGAGAACTCTTTATATAATTAACCCAGTCTCATCAGCTGTTTCCTGATGTTTTCCTTCTTATGGAGTATAGTGTTTGGGCCATAATCATATTTTTTTTTCAGAATTTGCTCCTGAATTGTTTTATCTTTCAGGATTTTTATCCTACTTTTTCATTTGTTCCTACTGAGTACAGTTGGTCTTATTCTGAAGAAATGTATAAAACTGTAAAAGAATAGTTTTTTGCCTGCAATGTGGAATGTAGAAGTAGTTATAATATGAATTGGATGTTCTTCTTGATGTTGCTGGTCTGTATCTCCTACATTTTCTCACTGTTCTCCATGCGGACTTAGGCTATTACAAATTGGTTCAGTATTATCTGACGAGCCTTCGACTGTCCTGTTAGTATAAATCAGGGGTGTCAAACTGGCAGCCCGCGGGTTGAATGTATCATGTACAGACCACGCCCACCCCAGCTCCGCAAAGGGAAAAAACATCACAATACATTACGTGATGGCAATGTGATGCCGCGAATTTGACACCTGTGGTATAAATGAACAATTTAATAAATAGAAAGAGTCATGAGGATAAATTGCAAAGTTATATTAGGAACAATTTGGAACATTTGAGCAGTTTGACAATGGAACTATCTAGTTTAAGAGATAGCGATTTCGCCCTTGAGGGGAATGTTCAAGTAGAGCCCAAACATCTTTGATGATGTTTTAAACTGAATATATGAATTATATTAGATATTGAATTGGAAGGCCAAAGTAGCATAATTTAACTCCAGAGTTTTAAGAGTCTGTATATTTAATTTTGAAGATTAATAATAATATCTTAATTGATACATTGTGGAGATACATATTTTGTTCAGGTTAATAGCCTGATTACTAAATATAGTTGTCGGGACTAAGTTTACAATAATAGTGTATATTCCATAATAGTGCTTGCTCTTATTAATATTATTGCCTTTTGTTTTGATACGACATTCTCCATATTTTAGAGGCATATAACATTGTTTTTAAGAAGATTTTCATGCTGTTCATTTTCCTGAATTTAATAAGAGAGTATACTTAAACCTTCCTCCCTTAGACACTTCTTACCAACCTGATATATGTTCCCTTGGGGGGAAAAACATGAAGATTCTTATCGACAGTGATGGACTTTACTTATGTGTTATCGGTGGCATACAGTAGTGCTTTTGACAGATAAATAAAATTACTTGTGATAAGGCAAAGTCTCAGAAATATATAAGAATACTGTGGATATTTCTCTTGAGTCGATGAAACCATTTGTGGGTATGATAACTATTTATCTTTAAAAACACACAAATATTGGAAAAACTGCATTTACACAAATACTTTTTTTTTTTAAAAAAGCTTCCAAATAGCAGGTTATGTGATTTTTCATATATGATGCTTAGAATAAAGAAGGTAAACAATCTAGATAAGAAATGAAGAAAGGGAAAGACCAAGAATATTATATTATATATCATTTAAGGCCTGTTAGGCAAGGACAGCTGGATAACAAACAGAAATTATAGTTTAGAATTTTCCCATATCATATATTATCTTTATTGAGAAAGCAATGAAGCTGAAATTTCAAACTGCTCATGAATGCTAAAATGCAGAAAACATAGCTGAAATGTAAATGTGCTGGAGCTTTCCATCTATCATATTCACACAGAATATGGTACAACCAGATTTCTTGTAAATTTAGTTTCCCTCTGCACCAATTTTACATATTTTCTTTGATTCCTACCCTTATAATTCTAAACATAGAAATTCCAACCAGTTAAATGGACATCTTCTATGTTTTTACTGACATTGATTGATTCCTCTTGGGCAAAAGTATTGCTCTGGATCCAGAGGTTAAAGAAGGTTGTCAGAAGAATTATAGTACTGCTAATTAGTAGAAACTGTACATACATACAACCTCCTTCCTTCCCTCCCTCCCTCCCTTTGCTAAGAAGATGAAACTGAAGTTTATAGTATGTCAAGATGTATTAATGATTTGCCAAAGAAAATATTCTTGAAATGTAAGTGGAAAATAGATAATATAAGCACTTTGTTCTTCATAAGCACCATCATAATTCACAGTAAACCTTATCAGTAATAATGAAAATATTTACATTATGAAACTAGATTAAATTGGTGCTTTTTATCAAAAGGCTATTACCAATTATCTGGGTTCATATCTTAGTTGCAAAGTGAAAAACCATTACTCAAGATATACAATATTTCATTTTGAAAAAGTAAAGGCCCTTTGGATCCTGCATGGGCATCTTCTCTGCTATTGGTTACTACTTAAATATATGTTGCTATCTCCTTAACTCAAACACGTATTTTCCTGAATCCATACAGGTACCATGTGGACACAGGAAAAGGCAAGCTTCTTTAAGGAGCAGATGACAGAAGGTGTCCATGTCAGATCTGAAGTACCTTTGCCTGGTTGAGATCTGAATACTGCACACATTTATAAAAGTCAGTTTCTCACTCACATAATGTGTAATGTTAAAATAAATTATAGTTGTGATGGCCTGATTTACAGTGTATGCTAAAATAAATGTATGGATTCCTGATACACACTACATTACAAGGTAACAAATGCCATTTCAGCTTAGAAAAAACTTCTGGTATGTACTTTGTTATTTTTCAATAGAACTATTTCCTTTCCCTGAGTCATTCTACAAGATTATAATTGGTAACTTCAAGGAACAGTATATCTTGTTATGGGACTATAGGATTCCTCTGCAGTATTGCATTATCTCTGGATATAATGATCAAATACGTAAATATGATCTTTGCAAAGTTACTCTTTTATTGTTTCCATTGGAGCATTAATTTTTACCTAATTCTTAATCTTACACCATGTATATCTTTGAAGTTTGCTTCATTAAACTTCTGAGAACAGCTGTGACTAAATGTTGATGAAAATAACCTCACCAATTAAAGGCCTTATCTGGAAACCATTTTACAACTCCAAATATATAGCAAAACATCTGCAGATTACATGAGATACTTTTCAACTATACATAGAGGAAGATTTTCACTGGTCTAATCATGCATGAGATCCGTAAGCGTCTGTTGTAGTACAACTGGAAAACTGTGGTATAACAATGAGATCCCTCCTTCATTACGTATTTGTAACACATGTAATAAGTGAAATTACTAATTCCCTTATAAGAAATATATAGTAATGAACTTCTTCTGCAGATAATTTTCAGTGAAGTTGCAATTTCCATTTTGGTTTTGTAGAAAGCAGAACTCTAGCTAGTAGCCAGGAGCATTCCGTGAAGCGATTTAACAGCATTGTATTTTGCTAATGCAAAAGAATGAAGTTGGGATGGCAATCTACACCTTTTAGTGAACCCAGAATTGAAAAGAGAAGAATAATTAAAGGTGCTCACTGTTTTCAGATTAACCCATATGCCTCCTTTTCTTTTGAAATGCTACAGTTAAATATTGAACCCTTATCAGCTTTGCCTTATCAGCTTTCCACAGACAGAATGGAAAGTCAAAGATGAAACTATGTGACTACATTATCATATAAATATCACAAAATATATTTTTATCAGTGTTGGGATTAAGTATATAAGGGCATATCTTTGATGATGCCACCATAGTTTTCTGAAAGGCCTGTCGTCTTATCTGATATAAAAAAGTTTCAAAATGATTTTAAGCCCCACTTTTGTTTTTTAATAAGCTATATTGATAAATATAGCTTTCCAATTTGGATAAAATACTAAAACTAGACCTGTAGGACTATGGAGCTTGAGAGAGAAAAAGAGAAATATTAACTGTTAAAATTACCTACAGTTATTTTTTTAAAAAAATAAATTGATTAAAGATTATAATTGCATAGTAAAAATTAATACTGGTACAAACTAAAAGAGTAGAAAAAGTAAAAAGGGAAAGCAAAAGAAAAAAACAATATAAAGAAAAAAATAATTTAGTAAAGAAAAAGGAACAAAAATAAAGAGGTTACTTCCAACCCTTATCACACGTATATAGTAAGTAAATTTAGTAACTTTTCATCTCCTTTTACTTTGCAACCAATAATTTCTTCATCCCAAGTTCCATCTCTTATTTATAAACACATCCATAAAGCATTATCATTTCACTACATGTTTCATGTAGGGCTACCAATAATAACAATATATCTATTTTAACCCTGATTAACTAAACCAACTTAGAATTAGTGGCCACTTAGAATTAGAATAGATTATGATGGTGTTCAATCCTAGGCAGTAACAGATGTTTCTCTGTCAGAGTGCAAAGAAAAAATATCTTCTGTGAACTCCATATAGGCATCATGAAGGCCATCCTGCCAATAAACATTCTGTTCCATTCAGTCATCTGGCCTCCACCTCAATAGAAGGGATTTCAGGATAGTAAAAAGAAGAAAAAAAAGATACGATGAAGAAACAAATAATGCACAAAAGTATTTCATGATAATCTCAGGAGCCATGGCTTTTCTAAATAAAAACCTTGCCCAAGATCCAGGAAAACATGACTTGACGGAAGGGGAAATGTGACAAAAAAGTACTATTCCTTTTGTTAGAGAGAATGGTTATGTAAGTACTTAGAATTATTACAATCTAATTATTAATAAGTATCCAGACATTCTTAGAAACCCAAAAAGGAAGAAATGTCATTTGTAGGATTAATAAGGAGCAGGGGAATGTTTAAAATATCTAGAAAACTGGAACGAAGAAAAGAAACCATTAAGCACTATAGTCAAGTTGAGCCATTGTACATACATCTAGAGCTTAAGGGAATTAACTAATGAATGCAATAAACCACCAACAATTACTTTTTATAAGTCATAGAAAACAGGAAGGCAATAGAGAATATGAAGGAATGGAAAAACAAATATTGTTTCAAACTTTATCAGTTACTACTACTGTATATAATACAAACTTCAGTAAAATAATTCTAGAGTCGCACGGCAGCTTCAGCTATGGCTCACTTTGTCTTCAATGCCATTCCAGAAATGAACAATACTGTTGGGAGTGAAACACAAAAGCTGGTGTCAATTTCCTTGATAGTCCCTGGACAGCTATTTTAGCTCCCTATCTTCAATATAGATTAAGGTGATTAGTAGTTAAATACAAATCTATATCTATAAAACA
>JANHJO010003295.1:76695-95550 GCA_032468235.1 Pseudoxyrhopus heterurus
AGGCCTGGAGGAACATTGTCCATGGAGTCGCGATGGGTCGGACACGACTTCGCAACTAACAACAACAACAAGAGAGTGGATATAAAGGATGTCACATGGGTAGGCAGGAACTTCGTAACATCTGCAGAACAGGATGACAGGAAAGGATGTAATTATCTGGAAGGAAGGGAGGCAATCAATGTGTCAGAAGATTGTTATACATGGGAAATGTGTGAGATGGAATCTAAGCAAGCTTCCTTCAGGATATGAAAATATACAACTGTTAATCAATTATTATTAACAAGTACTACTGTATATTTTCAGGCTTATGAAATGAACCACTTAAATCCATTGAAAATACAATCATAGAATAATGTTAATTGCTATTTGGGGATTACTTAAATGAGGACCTGACCATTTGGATTTATTGTTTCATCTCCAACTTTTGTTCCTCTAATATGGTCTGCTTTTTATGATGTCAGATAAAACTGTAACAGAGAAAGTATGGCTGTAAAGATGCAACTTTTGTGCAACTAAAAATATTTCTTACTTCAGTTGGTTAAATAAAAGAATATTACAAGTAAGCAAGGATTTGACAAATTTGCTGCTACAGACTGCCTTTCAGGAACAAGTACCTGAATAAATCCATTGTTTTAGAATACCAATGATACAGAAACAGTATAATAACATAGTAAGGAGTGAAAAATAATTTGCTCACAGCTTGTAAGACATTACTTTTTATCATGAGAAAACTATATTTTTTCTGGGTCCTTTGTGTTTGTGTAAGTAAAATAATTTAAAGTTACCTTTGTCCCCTAATTTTAAAGCTGATAGAATCATTTGAAGTATAATTCCCTATTTCTGTATCCCAATTAAGTTTCTAATAGACTTATTTCTTATTTGTGGTGTTTATTTATTTATTTGGTATTTTACCAGTGGTGGCAATGTATTTTTCTCAATTGTCCTTCTACAGTTAGTAATTAGAGTTGCCTTCGTGTTTGATACTGTAAAACTGCATCTCATGTTCTGCCTTTTCTCTTTGCCTATTCAGTGACATGTCAATTTTCCACCTCTCTCTCCAGTATAATTACATTAACAAAGCTGAGATTTGTACATGTTTGGCTTTCAGCTGTTTGGCACATTTCAACTTAAATTTCTGTTATTCTTACTTTGGCATTTCATATTCTTAATGTCAAAATTCCTTGTACTGCTGTTAAACTGCTTCAGACATCATAGTAAACTGTTGCTATCATCATGAGATCAAATGGTGAAACTTTCACAAATCATATTCTTCTCTTTTGGGAGAACGTGGTAATTGGAAGTTTTTGTTCCTAGGTTATAATTACCTGCATCTTTTTCAGCCAAACTCCCCCCCCCCCCGCTATCCAACTTCTGATATGCATTTTCCCCCTTTTGGGAGTAGTGAGGAAAAAGGTGAGAAAGAAATCTATTTGTATGTTAATTTACTGTATAACTGAAACCAGTTATATTAAATTTTAAACATGAAGAAATTGTTTCCAATGTGGGGAAAAATGGCTTCTCGTATAGTTACATAATACTCTCAAAGAAAAAAGGAAAATTGTTTGTCTGTCCAAATTGATCTTTAGAAGTCCATTAATGTGGCTGACTTAGAAGTTTAAGCTTTATTTAAAGAAGTAAAATCTTCCCTGAATTGACCTCAACTGCAGCTATAGCTATATGGGCACATCAGCTCAGGTTTTCTTGGCAAATCAAACTGTTTATCACAGCATTCTTCAGAGATTTTTTTTCAAGCCAATCTGTGTTCCTGTTATTCCATTAATACTAATTTGACTTTTGAGCCCAAAAGCATTAATAGCTTGATTAACATGCTATTCATCTATTTTTTTTGCAAAGCTTGCTGATAGGTATTAGTTTTATTATTTTTAGGTATAAGATTTTTTTTTAAATGGCAACCTCTTCTCACTAATGGAAATAGTTGTGTAGTGGTATTAGGGTGCACTTTAGGGTGTTACAATCTAAATGTAATTTTCAGGGTGATTTTTGTACATATAATTCAACAGCAAAATTCATGCAATAGTTTTTTTATTGCAACATTTCATTAGAATTCTTCAAAGTGACCCATTTTATATTCCCCTGAACATTGGGGGATAAACTGCAGAGCTAGAATAAATGCAATATAAAATGAACTACTGTTAAATGAAAGTAGTTATTTTCATGGAGAATTATTTTGATATCCAAGTTTGGAATGAGAGCAAGGGACAATAACACATGCTCTGTAAGATTCAGAGAAGAAAGCTACATTATTATGTTACCGTATTCTGACAGTATAAGATTTTATCATTTTCTTGCAGTTAAGGGAAAAGTGATTTGCTAGTAAAAATAATTGTCAAAATGTGGACTTAACATACATTATTATGGTTCAAGACTGGACATGACACTGGTTTGCAAACCAATTTGCTTGAATTAAATTTCTATCTGTAAATGTCATCTGAGCTTATTATTCTTTAATGTCTTCAATTGCAAAATTTAAATAGAGTTATTCACCACACATTGAAGTAGAAAGGAGAAAGAAAAATGACTTAGCAGACACTGGGACAATTCACCAGTCATAACTGAATCATAAGCTTTCCACTATAAATAAGCTTTTTTTTTAACTTTATGATTCTTCATATTACACTTAGTTTATTTGCCATTGATAAAATGGCATTCATGAAGACAGTATAGTATTCAAGACTACAGCATATTTTGGTTTTCTAAAGTTGACTTGGACATAACATCTCAATTGGGTCAGTATGAGAGTTCTGGTTGATTTGCATCCATAATATTCCACAGGACCATGACAAGGAAAACCTTATTTGCTGAGTATTTGGCATTATCATTTATACTCCTCCTTATCACCATTTATAAGAATGCATAAACTCACCACAAAATCTTTTTAAAAGCAAATTTAGAAATAATTCAAAGTATATTATTATCATCATCACAATTTTGTTGACAAACTACTTTTAAATACCCAGAAATAAAACTATAGTCAAATGACTATATTCAGATTACATGAGGTGTCTTCATTTAATCATCTAAACTAGTTGATAGCCTGGCTAAAGGAATAGAAATTATTCATTAAATATATTTACAGGATTTCTATCTCATTTCATAATCCAGAGAAATCAGATGAAGTTCCTTACTTGAGTTTAAAATTAGAGTCTATAGTCTTGATCTGAAAAAGGCTTCAAAAACATTCCCTGAAAAAGAGGAAACTTTTTAAAATTTCTTTTCATATGTCTTATTTTGTTACCAATAGAAGAAAGGTAGTAATTATTTTGTAATTAGTATATACTCCTGACCTTCATTTTTTTATTGGAAGAAAAGCCAGTTGATTTTTGATTGGATTTTTAGTTCAGACTGATGTTCTTTTTTCTAAAAACAACCTACTATGTAATGATATATTCTGCCTGAGTAACTGAAACATGGTGTTGAAATGAAAGTAGAAAATTAAAATGTCATTCTCTGTATTTGTCCTATTAATTATAGAAATTATAGGGTACAATTGATATTTCAGGCTCTGTATTTCTTAAATAGTTCAAAAATCTAGACTTTTCTGTCTACTACTTCTTTTACATTAAACGTGAAAGAAAAAATACTTGAAAAATAAAAGTAGAAACG
The DNA here is from genome assembly GCA_032468235.1 of Pseudoxyrhopus heterurus. NCBI lineage: Eukaryota > Metazoa > Chordata > Lepidosauria > Squamata > Pseudoxyrhopus > Pseudoxyrhopus heterurus. Next base: position 80,320 of record JANHJO010003295.1, read on the forward strand.
GAATATAGCAGTCTGAAAATATTGGCATATACCTTGTTTATTGTTACTTTTTGCATAAATGTATTAAATGCCATTTTCTTAGAAGCCAACTGAAGTTTTGTTGTATTTAAGCTGAACAATTATGATAAAATAATATTTTATTTTTTTAAATATAAAAAAGATTCAGTCCATGCATATCACTTAGTTTGGGTTCCTAACATTTGTGATATTGAAGCTCCATTTTTGTTTTAGTTTTAAATGTTCCTTTTATTCCACTAATGCTAATGTAACGAATGGGAAAAGCCTGACACATTAATCTGTGTCACAAATTACTACCCACCAAATTCAAGGTACACCTTCCAGGACTGTGCCATAAAACAGGGACGGTTGAGGTTTCAATGATTTTCTAGTGTAAAGTATAAAAGAGAGTATTGGGAGGTTGGGGTAGAAAAGTATCTCAAAAATATCTAACACAACATTCAGTAATCCAAGAGACTAGCATAAACAATTGTAATATGACTCAAAGAAGACCAGAGCTAATAACAGATGAAAGCTACTAGGAGCCAAATAAAAACAATTCAATTTGGGATAATCTCTGAAAATTGAGTTGAGTTGTAATTTTGAAAAAAAATAATAATCAGAAAGCCAACCTTTCCTGTTATCTTTAAGATTATCTGGTAAGATGTTTTCAAATAGTAAATACTGTATCTGTTTCTGAGATAGAACCTTTTTCTGAGTTGGAGCTTTACAAACACAGTAAATTTGTTATTTTATTCAATACATAAAAATCCTAATTTCATTTGACATTTTGAAGTTAAACAATAAATGCAAGTTATAGTATTATTTGTTTCTCAATTCTGCATCATTTGTTGAGCTTTTTATCCATATGGAACATGGAATTAGAAAGAATAGACTATTGTATGTTGTATGTTCTACAACATGGGTATAATTTTTCACAATATCATGTTGTGTTACTCAAACATACATAAAAATTCCAGATCATTTTAATGCATACTCCCTCCCCAATCAACCACCACATTTTCCATAATTTGTTCAGGAATATTCAAACAAAGAACTGGTTCCATCCAATCTTCATCTATAGAGGGAAAGGAAGGAGAAATATCTATTATGTTATTAATAATGTTCTAACAGGAGTACATTTTCACTGAATAATTCCTTTGAAGAATTTCTTAAAGAATTAATAAATAGAAAGAATTTTGAGAAGTACACACAGAACATCTTAAAGAATTAATAAATAGAAAGAACTTTGAGAAGTACACACAGAACATCTTAAAGAATTAATAAATAGAAAGAATTTTGAGAAGTACACATAGAACATGTGGCAGTTTCTGTCAGTGTTATACAATTACAATATTGTGTGAGATTTTGTGAAAATAATGCATATCATCTGGAAAAATTACATAAATCCTTATGCAATATCCTGTGCAAACAAAAATACAACTCTTTTTTATGGAAACCTGGAAAAAAGCCCAGTATGCTTTCCACCAGAAGATATTTCTGAATAAAACCCTCAATGGTAAGCCAAAATAAATCCATTATTCCAAAATATATTTAAAAAATGTTATGCCAAAAAAACGTATTGCCAGAGTAACAAATGGATAAAATACAGAATATTCCAAACCAGCCTAATTTATCACAGCCATAAGTAAGAATGCATAATATTCTAGTAGAAAGATGTTATCATGAAATCAAACAGAATCTGTTTTAAGGCTGACAAGCAGGAGATACATGCAGAAATAATTATTTTAATTGTGACAGCCAACATATTGAATTTTGCTGGATTTTTTCTACCCAGCTATCTTGTTTTCCAAGGCAATGAATCAGAACAAATTGTACTTCAATCATCTTTTGAATATGCTACCTTATTTTTCTTAAAAAATGATAGTATCTGTTCATGTAAGCAGTACTGAAGATTAGCTGCCAATTCTATAGGGCCAGGTAAAGACTAGAGAAACGCCACATGCAAACATTGCTTTCTGAGTTCCACCTATCTTAGGTTTGTCTCTCAAGAATCAACTAATATTTTGCCGGAACCTTCAGGTGTGTAAGGTTAGGCATTTGCTACTTTTGCTCAAGTCTATGAGCTGCGAGAAATATAGTTGTCCTTTCTTCTGATTGTCCATTCCTTTCTTCTGTTTCATACCATTTTTATTTTGTTTATAGATTTATTAACAATATTGGATCATTTGTCTGTGTCATAGCATTTAAAACAAGGGTGATTTTTGTTTGAAAATTATGAATAGGGGTTAACATATCAGCATGTTAATATTTTGATATCCTATTAGAATTTGCAATTGTTGGCTTGTTTCTCTAAGCAACTGATTATTGACTCAGTTTGTCCTCTAGAGAATGTTCATACATTTTGTTTTCATTTCAAATCATGTCCTAAACCATTTTGATAATAAAAATCTTGCTCTAATATAGATATACATAAAGTTAATATTAAATTTGGATAAATTAGATCTTACCATATCTTACTCAAATATATTTTAATATGTTATACATTTAAACAAACACTCTATTGAAATTAAGTCTCCTAATGTAAGTAAGTGCAGTATAAGTATTTTGGATATTCAAAAAAGGAAAGGAAGAAATGTGTAGAAAAAATGATGTGAGTATAGTGACCTATTTGTAGACATGGAACATTGACAAATGTTGAACAGCTACATGTACTTGACCTTCAAAGAGGTCAATAAAGAACAGTTAGAAAATAACTATAAATAGCTGGATGAATGTGATAGATTGAATCTTATTGGGACATATTATAGATTTTATCATTAACATTTTAAAAATGTTCTTGCATTTGTTCTCAGAAATGTGCTTTTGGTGTCATGCCAGGGCACTAATGCTTTCTGAAATAAAATAAGCATATATTTGAACATTCAATTTACTCTCTTGTACTAGTCACAAACAAGTTGGAAAACAATGGGAAAATACTGGGAGAGGTTCAGCTCCCTTGTATATTGAAATGAGTAAGAAAGTGATAATTAAAAGAGGTTAATTTCTTGGTCTGTAAAGAAGACGGGAACTTTCAGACTTGCAAGATTGATTTCACTCTTATAGGTAGACCAGGCAGGAAAGATGAGCTAATTCTACTGCATTGTAATATTACATTAGCAGAATGTTACTAGAAGTACTTGTCTCCCGCTTTATAGCTTAAGAAACTAGGGAGGATCTCTTCTGAGCTTCTTGCCACACATTTCTGCTGCAGGCTAAGCTGTCTTTTATCTGATCATTACTTTGGCCATGCCTGGGTGCCCTATATCCCAAAGTCATTCTCACATTTAAATTATAAATGAAGGTGTTACTGAGGAAAGCAACAAAAAATAGTTTTCAAATTTCTTGTCCAGTATAGGCCTATTGATATATTCTGTTCTGCCAAACCATTAGGAGTAGTCATTATGTTGTCCTTCAAGGTATACAAAGACATTATTTGAAATATAGAAGGAAAAAAACCTTTACTAAACAACAAACAAAACTCTAAAATACTATGAAAGAAACCGATTGTTTTAAATATCTTAAAATTATTATGTGCAATAATGCCATTATTTTAGAATTATGTGTGTGTGTGTGTGTAAATACATAGTAGTAATGAGACAGTTAACCTCCCCCATTCTCTTAAGTCGATTCCTTACAGAAAGATTGAAATAAGACCAATGATGGCAGATTATCTATCCCAAAGTTAGACATGAAAAGTGACCTTTCAGAGTTTAATTTGATTTGATTAGCATAATTCCGGCTGCAGGTAACCATTCCCTATGTTTGTCTTGTGCCTGTAATTAGATCTGAATACATTCTATTGTCTTTTAATAAATATAATTAATTTAATTAAGAAAGATGCAATTTTGTTCCATGTAGTTCCATTAGCTTTTCTAGCTTGCTAAGAATAAAACTACAAACCAAATGGAAACAAACATCAAACAAGCATAAGTTACCCAATCATGTCAACAAAAGGCCATTGTATTCCATATCCTCTATACATTCTGAGGATTATTGTAGGATTAAAATGGGTTGATGAGGGAATTACATATTCTAACTTAAATTCATTCGTATAAAGGCATAGAAATACATTATTGGATATGCTGACAAAAAAAGATAGTTTCAGTTATGTTTGTTTTCTTCTTGTTTCATTGGCTGTATGAATGTTATATTTAAAATGTGTAAATATGCTGTATTGTTTATAATGATCAGATGTTTAGTCTTTGCTTTGTCTTTTTCCCTGGCAGTTGTGACTCTGAAAATAGATACCTTGGTAATCCACTCAGGGGAACATGTTACTGTAAGTATTTGTATATTTCATTTTCCTCTGATCTTCCTTTGAAATAATATACACACTAAAATCTATTTTAGACCAGTATTGATAGGTTATTATTAGCTGTTATTAATTATCAAATAAACTATTAATTAGAAATATTGATCAGTGGTAAGTTTATGGCAGATACTTTTTCTTTCTTTCTTCTGTTCAATCATGCCCAGAGAAGTTCCTACAGTTTTCTTCATAAAGTTTTTCATAACTGGTTTGCCATTGCCTCCCTCCTAGGGTTAAAAGAAACACCCAGCTGTGCCTTAGGCAGGCCTAGAACTCATGGTCTCCACGTTTTTATCCTGATGTCTTAGCAACAATAACACACTGTCCCTGGGTATATGGTAGATGTTAAATAGTAACCTTGACATTATCCCAAAGTTTGCTGAACTCCTTGGCAAAGAGTTACATGAATGAGAAAAAATACTTATCATTATTATTTATTTCAAGATAAATTATTAAAATTTAATGTGCAAACATGTATCATTGCTTTGAAAGATAAATCATTATACTTTCTACTAGGAGGATGGTAACTTGCTTCTGGATATTGAAAGAATGGTTGCTGCGCTTTAAAATGTAATTATAGATAATTATAATGTGATATGCCAATCATTTTAATTACACTTGAGATTCAACACAAGAGTCAAATAATTAAAAAAGAACATGTAATGAATTTATAGTATCTGGAGTTAAATAAATCTGGTAATAAATTTATAAGAAAACATGTATAAACTATTTCAAGAATGTTTGTGAGATTTAGTGGTACCAACAGAATGTATCTGTAGACATTGTTGTTATCAACACTTTTTTGAGCTCGGAAAAATAAAGCCAAATGGAAACACTAAAGATGTGACACTTGTGAGCACTGAACAACTTAAAGAAAAATCTTATTGTAATTCTCTAGTAGTCCTGCTTCATAAATTTTCTCAGAGAAAAATTATACCATACCTAGGTACCCTTCACTTTTAAATAGCTGAAGCCATTTGTCTTCTATCAGCAATTTAGAAATTTGTGGGCTTAGATTTATATCATCTTGTACTACTTACATTAATTGTAAATCTACACTATGAATAAATTTATTATTTTTTTCAAATTCATTTGCATTCTCTGTTGATGCTTCATTAGCCAGATATAAGTTTTCTTATGTTAAAAATTTAAGTAAGGGAAAGACCCATGGAAAGCAGCACAAATTATCTAGTTGTTGCAGCAACAAAGACAGGTTACCATATTTTGAGTTTTGTAGTTAATAAAAAAAGAAAGTTTTAAGATAAATATTGCTGTAAAATGCTACATTTTATAAAATTGTGATGTGGAGATTAGGTTCTCTGATATGACACTAGAATTTGGTGCTGTCCAATTTAAAGTATATAATAATAATTAAAAATCCCAGAAGTAATTCATAAAACAAATATGTTGAAATTGTTACTTCATTTCACTTTATGGGTTTCCCAAAATATTTTTGGCCGTAGTAAAAAGAGGATCCTAGGCAATGTTTTTGTTTTGTTTTGATGTAGCAGTTTGCATTTTATAAGATAGCTGATCATTAAGAATAAGTTTTGTAAAGAAAGGGTTTTATATAGGCACATAGGTGGGTAAGTAGGTAGACATAATACAGGTTGACAACTATTGCATTAATGTATATTTTGTTTGTTATAAATTTACCACATTAGTGTATTATATACAGTCAGTGCCCAGTTGTTGAACCACATGAGGATTGTTTTCAATCTATGCAGCATATTTGATATTTCAATAATTTTTGTTAGTGGTACTTAAACTTATCCTTTTCCCCTTACTTTCCTGATTTCATTTTGTTATTTCTATTGTGAATGAAATGATTTCATCCAATATAATAGTAAAACAGAAAGAGACAGAGACACAGAGAGACAGAGACAACTTGGTACTAAAGTAGAAAACAGGAGACGGTGAATTTTAGTCATGAAAGCCAGTTGGGTGACTTTGGTCAATCTGTCTCTCAATCCCACAATGTGGGTCTCAGGCAACAAGCTGGTTGGTCCATTCCTGTTGCAACCAATGGATCAATATTCCATTTATTAAAAAAAAAGAAAAGTGGACCCTGAACTGAAGTTACAGATACATACTGTCATCTGTTAAAAGAGAAGAAACAAAGAATTGAACATTTTCAAAAATTTCTATAGTAAGTGAAAGAAGAATGCATTTTCTGGCACTACTTTTTTATATGAAGGTTGCTACTTATATAACATTAAATGTATGTATCAAGATTTATAAGATGAAGAGCTTTAGTGAAACTTTTAAAATTATAGTTCTATATACATTTTCATGAAAGCAAGTTATGTTTTTCATTGAACAGTTTCTCTTCATTTATACATGGCTTGCTTCTGTATGCCTTCAACTATTCATGTTCTCTGAAAAAGCTATCAGAATATGTTATGCCAGAGATCCATCCTTGCCAGTATTATTGACTCTGACAACAGAAATTTATAATCGTATAAAGCAATCATAACTTTATGATGGCTCTTGGATATGTAGCAGAGGCTGTTGGAATTTTGGTATCCTTGCCATCTGTTTCTTCTATACTGTCTACTTGGAGATTCAAAACTTATTTTTACAAAAGGTCATTCAACTTTGAATTTTATAATGTTACAAAAATTATAAGCAATTGTAACTTATGAAAATATGTTTAGACAATTGATGAACTATCAACTTTTATATTTTTTAATAAATACTTACACATTTAATAATTTTCAAAGTGCATTTAGGCACTTGGAAATCCAAAAACCTCTTAAACCTTTGATAATTGCTTCATATTGGAATCTATATCAGTATTTCAAAATGTACGGAGGTGTAAAACTCTACCTATTCAATCATTGTGTAAATTATATGAGATGGAAAATTACTTCAAGATTTCCCATATGAGTGAACCTCTAAAACATCAAGAATTGGTTTTTGTTTTGCCCAGCTCTCTAACTATTCAAGTTACAAACATAGGTGGGAATTGAAGGACAGAAGCCATTGTTTTGGGCTGAAACAGAAATATTTTGGAATACATTTATTGTATTTTTTGTTTAACAAGTGCTTTAACAAGTTTGATTTCATAGAACCAAAGTATTTTGGATGGGGGAATGAATGAAAGAATTTGATAAATACTGATATCTGTATTTGGTTTATAAGTCTGGAAATTGAAACTGCAAAATCCTGAATGATTTTCTTTCTCAGTGAAGAACTAATACTGTTCTTAATATCAGCTGAAAATAACATATAAAAGGTTTCAGGGGTAGAATGGAGGTATCAGCAAACTTTAATATGATTAGTTATTTTACAGTAAAGAAAATTATCGGGAGCACCTTAAGAAAATTCTCATCATCTGCCATATTTAGCGCTGCTTAATTTTTCCAAAAGAAAACAAAATCAGTACAAACTGAGCATGTATAGATAATAATACTTAAATACAAATTCAAAATAGTCTTCAATTTAGATAATTAATTGAAATATAATTTAATTTTCATAAATAATGTAAATGGATTGTTACTTCAATATTATTACATGTTTCTGAAAATCTATCTATATGGGTCGTTTTTAAACTCTAAATTGTGTCTGCTGGAATTTTCAAGACACTTGTGAGTAGGACACATTTAGAAAAAAAAATGATTTCACAAATAGAAGGAGCACTATCATGAGCCAGCTACTATAAAATGCAGAACATGTATTTTAGCTTCATTCTAGTTTTGCTGCTAAAATCTAATATGGCATTAATGAAATTAGTTTATTCTTAGGGAACACATAAATTGATCAATAGCTTAAAAATTGTAAACTGGAAATTAATTTTTTTTTGGCAATGGAGTAACTGATGATCAGCTCTATCACAGATGGCTACAGTAGGTGTCTTAAAAATAAAATTCAAAACAAATTATGCAATACAAATTATTTAGCATATTTTCACTATAATCATTACAACATTGTTTTGAATATAAGTAATGGAAATAAAGTGTATATCAAATTCAGTTTTTAAGTAGCTCTCTGGAAAAAGAGAAAAGTAAGCCCAGTAAAAGAATGTTGCTGAAAGGACTAAATTCTATAAAATTTTGGTTTTATGCCTACACGATGATTTTGTATGTTAAATCCATTTTGTTTTAAGTCAACATGAATTTAGTGAGTCATAAAGTTATTTGGCACATGTTCATGCATTCAGAATGGACACAAATAATTTTGTGAGGACACACAATATTGCTGCAGATGCAATATTTATCCCAGTGCATTTTCTCCTATTTGTTTTATATGATGGATGTTGATGAATTCTAGATGGAAGCATCCAAATTTATGGATTAGCTTTTCATATATTAGCAGCCCAAATACATGTGGTTTTAGAATCTATGCTTTTGTATATTAATTACAGAAACACATGATTTTGAAGTGATTAATGCCAGTTGGTTGGATTTGATGTCACCTTTATTGTTTTAATAAACTACACTTCAACTAAAAGATTTTATTAATCATTTTCAGAAAATTATATTAGAATGTACAATTGATTACAGTTACACATTTCTCTTGAGCATCACAGTCAGATGTGTTGGTCATAGGATTATTAACAATAATGTTAATAATTTGTTAATAAATCAAGGGGACAATAATTTGCGATTATCATTTGATGGGAAGGGGGATGTTTGTAGATCGAACTAATGGTAGCAGAGAGAGTTTGGCCTAGTGGTTAATTGATATTTTGGGGTGCACAGTTTCATTTCAGTAGACTCTGGTATCTATGTCCTGCAAAAATAACAGTCTGTACTTCAGACACTACGGTTTATGATTTTTCTTTCTTCTGAACCTATGCTTTGATTATTACTCAGTAGTATAGCGTTAATAATCCATATGCAAGTATGTAAAAGACTGGAAAGGGATAGGGCAAATACTATAAAAAGAGACTTAGATGTTCTACTATAGAAAAAGACTTTAGATGCTCTATCTTGCTAATTTTGATCCATCCACATATGACCTTGTCCATAAGCTGTATTTGACTGAACATAAAATAAGCTTGTTTTAAAAGTGAGTAACTGAACTGTTGATTTAATATTTTGTATTTGTGTGAAACAAATTTATATGAAAAGAGAATATTGAATTAAAAGTTATATAGATAATTTTCATTCTCTACCATTCATGCTGACTTAGCAGAACACAGAAGTAAAGAAGAATGAGTCCTTGTATAATAATAAAAAAAAACATGATGCTGCATTTCTTTATTTCTGTTCAAAAGATTTCTATGTTTTGCTCAAGGCAAAAGATAAATTTGAAACTAGTGAATGTCCTTTAAATTTTCAGAACTCCAGGTAGGGGTAGGTGGTCAGCTATTATTCTTTGTGTCCTGAGTGCTCTGCATAATTTGCTACTCATAACACATACTACTGAGTAATGTATTCATCTGCAGTATTCATTTTAAGAGAGACTTTCAAGTAAATTGCTTAAACAAAAAACACCTGGTCTAGAGTTTAGTTTTTCTATTACCTGACTTCTTTTTATACCAGTACACTCAAGAATTGTGCAGAACTCAAACATTTACACAACTTTTGTGTTATTTTTCTTTGTTTAACTATTAATGTATTTTTTAATTCTATTTTTATTGTTACTGGTGTTGTTCCCATTGACTAATAAACATATTTTTCTGTACCTATTTTGAAGAGTATTACATTAAATATTCCATGACAAGCTTATTATACAATAGGCGTGTAACAGAATACTCTAACTGTATTCTGCTCCTTTCAGATGTGAACCTGCACATAAGCAGTGTCACAATAATATAATACATTTTTATAAGTTCAAATTTGAAACTAGCTTTTACCTTTTATTTAAAAAAATGGTCCTTGGGCACTAGATGGCAGCGTTACAATAGTTCAATAGTTAAAACTCAATGTCTTATGAGCATTGTTTTAAAATATAAATGGGAGCAATACTAGAATATGTTAGAAGAAATCAGTTTTAATAAATGACATTGGAATTTCAGTTCAAGAACTAAAACAACACTAGGTTGTTAATGCAAGACAAGTAATACATACAGTCCAGGTGAACTGAGAGGCATGGCCTAGCAATCTGATTATCTGCTACTGCCTTTCCATTGCAAGTTTTCTTCTGGGACCTCATTTGTTTAAACTAAGTACCTCCTATAATTGTAAAGCTGTCATGCTTGACTTAGAATAATGAGTTCCAGCAATTATGTTTGACACTAATTGACTTTGCAGAGTGAGGCTATTTTTATTACTGTTAAATGTAGTAGTAATGATCACCACAAACTGTCATTGTACTCTCAATGTTTGGTAATTTAAGAATAAACGCTGTCTAGAAAAAAAACTCTTCCTAATATCTAAGGATAGTTAGTGGAACAAATTGCTTTCCAGATTAGAATCTTATGCATACTGTATAAGAAACAATAGTTTTCAGCAGATGGTTTACTAATAAAATATGGTTTAATGTTATTGGAAAATACATCCTGTTTGTAAATTTAAAACATAGGATTGTGAAATAACTAAAATGGCACATAACTAAGTATTGTAGTACTGAAAAGGTACAGTATTTTCCAGTTTAAAAAAACCCTTTTCATGGATATTAAAACCTTAATCATGTGTGAATGTTTTTAGATTTGTTTTGTATTTGGTCTCTTAAGAAAAGAGGTATAATATATAGCTTGCCTTTCTTATGATAGATGTTCCACAGCAATCTCTTTAATGGGAATAAAGCTGGAGGGTAATAGCAGTGGCAGGGACCATTATGCAAAGGAAAGAAGCAGTCTCAAAATTACCGCTTCTTTCAGGATAAGTGTCAGAATACAGTATTTGTATATTCCAAGAGAAAAATACACCATAAATAGAAATTATAGTAACAAAGAGGTAAAGAATATCTCTGTATGTCCTGCTACTTATCAAATATCTCTAGGAGAAGCTGACTTAGCAAAATCCATTTGGTATCTTGCTGTGTTACCTGATCTGAAAATGAATTTATCCTAGTCATTATTTCTTTTTTAAACTATCATTTCTCACATACTAAAAATATAAATTAGACTTTCATCCAGATTTTTTTCCACTTTCTTGAATCATCACTATATTTTGAATGCATATGCATCAAATATCTACATTTTCAGGCATAATCCATTTTTTGAATTATATTCTGGGGAGGCCCCTGTTGGGAGTCAAATTACATTAAAGAGCTTTTATAAGGGGTTCTACAAATAAAAATTATAGCTTAATTTTTTTTCACCCAGTTATTCGGATTGTAGCTGTTTGGGAAGGACTATTATACTGTATATATTGTTTCGGATTCTGATAGTAAAATATTAGCTATCTTTACATTAAAAAAACTGTTATTCTAGTTTTTTAAAATAACCTAATAACACTGAAGTTTAATACTTGGCCTTTCCAGAGAAATATATTGAAAAGGATCCAATCTTTCATTTCAATTTAGAGAAAGGAAAAATAAATACTTTTACTTTAATGAAAGTGCATCAGTTAGTGTAGGCTGTTTGCACTGCTGCAGAAAAAGATTTTTTAAATCATCTGGAAATAGTATCAGATGCAGGGCCAGTATTGAATTACGGTCTATATTGTCTTCTAATTTTATTTTTAATGTTAATTGCTATTACAGTTAATGGCTACACATTTAATAAATTAATTCGTAATCAATGGAAGCAAGTGGGAATAATCCACATGTTTGAATTATGACTCCCACAGTTATTTCCCTTGAGTATCCTTGATGGTATACTAATATAAGAATTATTTGATATTATACCTGTGATAAAACAGTGGTGAAATGAAAACAATGGAAATGAAAACAATGGAAATGAAAACAATTACCTCGAAAATTATATAATGATTTTTTTTAAAAAAAATACTGAATTGGAAACTGAATACCAAAACTAATGATTGCATGGATTCTGTAATAATAGAAGATTTTATGAGAGTGAGCTTATAACTGAATACAATTAATTTTTTTTGGAAGGTAAATTGCTGGAACAATAAGAAAGAATTCTCTGAAAAAGTAATATTGTTGGACTTACATTTGGACAATAACAATAAATATAGCTTTAAATTAAAAAATCCAAATTCAAATAAAAATTGATAAAAAAGCTGCTTCAAAGAAAACACATAAATTTTATAGTTACTCTGTGCGTGAGAAATTACTGCAAGATTGTAAATACCTTAATTAGTACTAGCCATAATTAGTACTTCACAGTTTGTGTGTGATATTTTGTTTCACTTAATGCTTGTTCGTTCACTCTGGTTTGCTTTATGTAAAGAATAGATCTTATTGAACAATGAGGAAAAACTGTGTAAACCTGTTATGTGATTCCATCCCTTTACAACTGTCCTTTTGCATTCTTTAGACCATTCCAGTTATTAGGGATTGAGCTTTGCTACCTTCTTAGATCTTTAGTCAAACCTTTTCTATTTTCTTTTGCAATTTTAAAATTTTTAAATAATTTTCTAAAGACCTTATTTTAATATTTTTTTCATATAACATGGCAACATTTAAATTTTAAACATTTAAACATTTTAATCATTCCTTACGTGTTTGAACAGCAAGTTTTACATTGCAGCTGTGGTGCTAAATTGAAAATTACCTCAGTGTATTTTCACTCATATTATAGGAGTTTCTACTTCTCCCTACATGCCCATTGTATCTGCTCCAGAAGAATCTAGGCCTCTGGACATTTGGGATGTGCATGAGATTTACAGAGGAGGAGATGTTATCTTCCTCCCCACTTATGTAAATTCTATTGGTTGAAAAACACAATTGCATGCAACTATACAGGTAGAATAGCCTTTGGCAGGGTATTAACTTCATAGCAAAACCCAGTCTTTATTATTTGTATAATAAATAAGAGATTTTAAAAGATAAGATAAGTAACTTACAAATACTACTAATAAATACAATCCGCAACTGGATAGGACTATGCAAGTCTAGTTAACTGGACTTGACTTCACAAGCTGTATATCATACACTTTTTTTAATTTTTGAAAGGTTTTATTTTTGAAAACTATCCAAAGTTGGAATAGTCATAGAGTGATAATGTGGCTGCTCTAGAAGGTTAGATTTGCTTTCAATTTGTTTCTGAGCATTAAGAGGCTACAGCAAAGCATTTTAAAGGCTAAGTGTTAAGGCATATTTTATAAGTGTTTTGACTAGAGAAATGTGTTTATTCCCTATAGTATACAGTCACAAAACTCCCATTAACCTTCCACAGAATCTTGTGTGCTCATCAGAAAAGGAATTGCTCCTTAAAAACTCAGCAAAGATATTGAAATTAAATAATTGCTTAGACAGTTTATTTAAATAGGTTTTGATATCTAATGTGCTGAACTGACTACTAACTGACTGGTATATTATATATGCAACATTTAAAAGCAGTAATTATTCAGTTCTTTCATACCTGTAATAGATAATAATATTTTTATATAAACAAAAGAGCTTGAGACTGGTCTTGATCTATAATTTTTAAAGACTGCAAAATGTAATATAATGTGGTTTCAAGTGTGAAGTAATGTATTTGTTTATACAAGGTGCAAAGGAAAAAAAACATGGGGATAGTTGTCATGCCGAACATTTTTACGAATTAACATAAAGAAGTTTGACTATATATAAATTATCCAAATGAATTACTTTATGCATTAAAAGTAATAAAGTTTTATGTGCTACTGAAAATGATTATCTTAAATATTTATAAAATTGACAAGTAAAGCAATTAAATTTCAGAATGAATAAATTCATCAAAATTTATCTAATAGATTAGTATGGTATATAATGTAATAGATATCCAGCAGTTATTCATTATAACTAACTAACTAATAGTTTATGAATTAAATACCTTATAGGGACAAAAATATTTGAAGGACAAGACATACTTGTATAATTTTACTCAATAATAAATCATCTCAGACTATTGGGAAGTAAATACATTGAATTTAGAAACAATCTAAATATATATTTCTGTCTGAAACAATGCAGTGTGTTTTTCATGCTTTCCATACCATTTAAGGATTAAAACAACAAATTTTAAAGATTACCATTTGTATAAGTTGTCCACAGCCAGTCAGAAATTTAACTGTAGCTGTAGCTTAGGCTGCCACTTTTGTTTTATGGTTCATTTTCAGAAATCACAATTCCTTCGTGATTTCTTTAAAACGTATTCTTTCATGAAAATGTGCTCAGTTTGACTTCTCCAGAACCCAAAAAAGACAGAAATTTTGAGATCCAGATTTTCATCAGCTGTTTAGGAAAAACCAAAAGAAGAATATTAGAAATAAGCAAGGCCTTTACAGCTCACTATGACTTATTTGGTAAATATTTGGAATTTGTTAGGAAATTTGTTTCAAGCCCCAATCCAAAGAACAGAAGCATCCTACAGTGTTTTCCAAAACCAGAAAAAATAATAGTAAGGATGGATATATAGCTGAAAGCCAAAACAATTGTTAAGAATTATTGCCATCATAAGACCAAAAAAACTGGAAAGAGCAATAGTATAGTAGGAATAAATATTACAACAATATAGGGGGGAAAGTGATTTGGAACACAAGTGAGCATCTATGTTTTACCGCCTAGAAACGTCTTATATCAAATTCATGAAGTACATTATCATGCCCACCAAGTATAGTGTATCTTCTTTAAGAAGTTGATGCTATGTGAGGATTCAAAAATACTCTCCTTTCCCCTTCAAATATTGGTCGCTGCTAATCCTAGTATCATAAATAGTTAAATGGTTTCTCAGTGTAAAAATCTTGTGCTGATAACTTCTAGGTCCTATTTTGAATACCCCGAAATGTATTATAGGAATTAATCACTACAGACAAGTCACGTGCAGTGAAAAAAATACTATGTATATGTATATATTCATTTGAGATGAAACTCAAATACTTTGGCCACCTCATGAGAAGGAAGGACTCACTGGAGAAGAGCCTAATGCTGGGAGCGAT
>JANHJO010003295.1:113933-127685 GCA_032468235.1 Pseudoxyrhopus heterurus
TGTATTCCATGACCCCAAAGGAGATGTCCGAAATGAGAACATACATAGAGAAGAACCTGGCTAGAGGATTTATTAAATCTGGACGAGCCAAGGTAGCCCCAGTCCTCTTTAGAGAGAAGAAGGACGGTGGGCTCAGATTGTGTGTTGATTTTAGCGGCTTGAATGCCGTATGTGAGGAAAATGTGTATCCTTTTCCATTAATGGCCGATATGTTAGCTGCATTATCCACTGGTTGGTTTTTTACCAAACTTGATTTACGGGAAGCGTATTATCGAGTCAGAGTAAAGAAAGAAGATGAGTGGAAGATGACCTTTAACTGTCCTTTGGGCAGTTATCAATTTCGAGTCATGCCTTTTGGTTTGAAAGGGGTCTGGCTGTATTTATGCAGCTTATCAATGGGGTTTTGCAAGACTATCTGTATAAAGGGGTGTTGGTATACCTTGATGACATTTTGATTTACACCCCAACGTGGGAGGAACACATTCCATTAGTGAGAGAGGTGTTGAAAAGATTGGGGGATGAGAAATTATTCATGAAATTATCCAAATGCGCCTTCCATCAGACCCGCCTAGATTATCTCGGGTATCGCATTTCCAGGAATGGCATTGATATGGATCCTGCTAAAGTACAGGCTGTTATAGATTGGCAAGCACCCAAAACCCATAGACAACTGCAAAGTTTTTTGGGTTTTGCACATTTCTACAGACAGTTCATCCCCTCTTTTGCACGAGTAGCTTTGCCAATAACGGAGTTGTTGAAGACCAAACACCTCTCATCCACTCCTCGCCCTACCCAAAAGTTGAACTGGACATCAGAGTGTCAAGCTGCATTCGAGGAATTGAAAGCTTTATTTGCACAAGAACCTGTATTGAAACATCCTAACCTAGAACACAAATTCATAGTACAAGCTGATGCCAGCGATGTAGCTGTTGCCGTAGTCTTACTCCAGACAAACGAACAGGGGAACTTACAACTATGCGCCTACATTTCACGAAAACTGACAACCAAAGAACAAAACTGGCCGATTTGGGAAAAAGAGGTGTTCGCGGTTCGTTGGGCATTACTTACGTGGTGTTACCTGTTGGAAAGGGCACAGGTTCCGTTCGACATCTGGACAGACCATAAGAACTTGGAAGCATTGCAGACTGCTCTGCGGTTGCCCCGAAACAAATGAGATGGGCGTAATACTTTCAGTGATTTAACTTCGTCCTAAAATATGTCCCAGGGGGGAGGAATTTCCTGGCTGATGCGTTGTCATGGAAGCCCCAGTTCAATTCTCAGAGGGAGGAGGTGTTTTAAGCTATCATACCACCACCTGTTCAATCAATGTCGAAGGTGTGCGAAGATGATCTCATATAGGACCTCCAAAACGCATTACCCAGAGATCCTTGGTTATCGGAAAATAAAACTCAAGTGACGTTTCGAGATAATGTGGCATGGCGGAAGGATAAATTTTATATACCCTCCATGATGCGAACCAAAGTCATGTATCGATGTCATGACAACAAGCAGGTAGTCATTTTGGGTTCCTGAAAACGTTGCATTTGGTAAAGCACCAATTTTGGTGGCCACATATGAGACCGGAAATCGAAGAGTATGTGAAGGCTTGTACTGTGTGCGCTACATCAAAAGCTAGAACAGGAAAGCCTTCTGGGCTATTGCAACAAGTAGCTGATCCTAAGAAACCATGGGAAGAGGTGGCATGGATTTTCCAGCCATTCCAGAACTTCCCGTGGTGTCAGATATAACACAAACTCCAAAAGAGTGGGCCGAATCCCTATCCCAGATTTGGACCACCGTGCGTACGGCATTACGAGAAGCTGCTGATGCATATAAACGACAAGCGGATAAAAAGAAAGAAAAAAAACCATTTCAGATTGGTGACTTAGTTTATTTATCTACAAAATATATTAAATTACGCATTCCCAGTAAAAAGTTGGGTCCAAAATTTATTGGACCATTCCCTATCATTCAAATAATCAATCCTGTAACCGTCAAGTTAAAACTCCCTGCACTGTTAGGGAAAATCCATCCCGTTTTTCATTCAAGTTTATTGAAACCAGCAGACGGAACAGGATCACAGTTTTTGCCCAAACCAATATGGGACGAACATTATGAAATCAGTGACATTCTGGACTCCAGAATTCATAGAAAACGGTTACAATATCTTGTACAGTGGAAAGGATATCCATTCGCTGAGGCATCATGGGTAGACCATAAAGATATCAGAGCACCTCGGCTAATTACACGATTCCACAGACAAAAACCCCAGAAACCCCACAATTATGCTGACTAATCATATATTTATTATGTTTTCCAGGTGGCCGTTTGGTAGGGGGAGCCGCCTGTCGAGTTCCTTCGGGACTCAACATACAGGGAAGCCGATAACCATCTCCTGGGTCTTCCGAAGTGTTCCACCCTACAGCTGATAACACCATACCAACACCAGTAATGCATAAACTTATGGACAACTGCGTGAGCTGTTCTCCTGGGGAATGCTGAACAAACGCTGAACCAAAGCAACCCAGAGAATACTATGATAAACCTTGTAACCAGTATAGGGTGATTGGGTAGGGGGGGATGATTGGGGTGGATACATGGGCGGGGCTCTCTATGTATAAACTTATCACTGGGTGATGTTGTAACTCAGTGCTCACTTAAATCAAGATTACTTGCTTGCTTGTGCTTGTTTCTTCTGATTTTGCTGCACGATTAAAGACTTCTGAGAGAGACTTGAAGTTTCTGGCGTTGTCTTTTGAACCCAGTCGTCGGAGAACAGACAGGTCTGAGACCCAGTGTATAGGGATTAAACTAGAAGTCTTAGGTGAGTAAGATTTAGTAGTTATTAGATGGCGCCTGGTGGGATAAAAATAATAAGTAGAATACAACAAATTGAAAGGTATACTTTATTTGAAAGAATTAGTCTAGATGCAGGGGTGGTGGTGGAAAAAAGTCGTATTATATGTGAAGGAATGCATATAGTAAGTGTATTGAGTTTGGGGAAAATTGCGCATAAGTGTCTTGTTGACAACAAGATAAGATTGTCAAGCAAGGTAATATTTAGGTAAGAATAAATGGAACACGGAATAACAATGATTTATTGTAAGAATGTTATAGAGTACCAAACCTGTTAGGAGAGAGAGACATAGTAATATGTCTCCATCTAACCAGAAATCTATTGAAAAAAACCAATTTGTCTAGGACTGCAAATTCTTGTGGAATGTTTCATTTTTTTAGAAAGTTAAGGAAGAGTAACAGAATGGTTTTATTGCACCTGGTCCTGCTCAATAGAGAACTGGTTGACAAGTTAAAAGCAATGAGAATTTTGGGAGGAAGTGACCATGTCATCCAGGGGTTCAAGGTACAATAAAAAGAAAAATTATAGCACAGTTATACATGTACAATTGTACATTTCATTTCAGGTGAGCCAATTTTAATAATCTATCTAATATTAATATATTATGCCTTTTCCGATCCAGATGTCAGCAAGCCAAAAAAGAACCCCCATTTTAAAGCTGATCAGATAAGTCAACTTTATGTTCCTTCCTTTTATATAAAACAATCTTGCTGTTTAATCCATTGAAAGAATTATCCCATGTCTCAAATTTCTATTAAACTTTAACAAACCACTTTTTTAAGTCCAGGAGAATGAATGTTTTTGAACTACTCACTTGAATTGGTATTTTAAATTTGGCAACGGTTAAAAGCAGTTGGCAACGGTTAAAAGCATGTCTGGGCAGAAAAGCTAAATAATGATGGGCTAATAGGTTGTACTTGGGATATCCACCATGAGTTATCCAGAGCAACTTTATAAATGCAATTTTATATTTTTAGTTATTAATATAGCTATAGTATATTATCATAATTAGTTTTTCTTCTATAAGTCGAGAAGTGCTACTTTTTCAGCAGAGAAGGAGCACGGCTCTTTCTCAGAGGTATGTTTACACAAAATCCTGTTAATATACTTTGGTTAAGAAGAACTATTTTTCCCCTTTTAAGATTTAAGACTACTTAAGAGCAAATTGAATGTGGAATTTTTTTCCCCTGAGTCTTCACTCAAAAAGTCGTTCTTTGATACAGAAAAGTATAACCTTTGTATTTCTTGTAACTGTTCCTTATATTATTAAATTGTTTTCTTTTTATTCAGCAGAGTGGATTTAAAAAATGCAAGCTTTTTGTTATCTGATTTCTTGAGAAGGGATTTGAATATACATTTTATTGCAGCAAGCTTTTTTAAATGTTGCACAGTCCTTTAGGTGTTTAAAGTAAAATATGTATTTTTTTTAGCATGTTCCCATGCCTTTTGTAATAGAAAATAGGCAGTTAAGTTTTGACAGCATTTAGTTCAACTAGAAGGAAGGAAAATAATACTGTACTTTAGGATACCAAGTTAGACAGAAATAAAAACATTAAAAAGCTTCTTAAAATATTAAATTTATCATTATTACTATTTGATATTTTTAATAGACTTATTTTTAATGTTTAAACTCATGTTGCCCAACTGTTGTCAATGACTCTGGGTTGCTCACAATAAACGAATCACAATAATACTCAATAAAAAATCAAAGATGGCAGGTGTGATGAAGCAAGAGGTCTCTTTCTTTTCCTCATTGAAAGTTTGGATGAAGGCAAGATCTTCATGGGCCTTTTAAACAAAAGCAGAGGGGCAGCCATTTAGGTCTTTCAGGAATTCTGGGGGCATGTGACATTGCAGAGAAGGTTCACTTCCATGCTCCCAGTAGATGACATTTTTAATCAAGAACATGCTAATCCTGAGGGTTGAATCGGCTGGACAGATGCTATGGGAGACAAGCAATCCCTCAAATAACCAGGCCCTATGCCTTTTACGGTTTTATAACTAAGAACTACTGTCTTGAATTACACCTGAAAGTAAACTTGCACCTACTGCAGTTTGTGAAGCAGAAGTGTAATACGGGCATACTAAGGCATGCTCATTGGTCATGCTACTGTATTATGGACCATTTGAAGTTTCTGGGTGACTTAATGGCAGCCCCTTGTTTAGTGTATTGCAAAGTGACCAGACAATGAGTGGCTGTCTCTTAATAAAGCCAGTTTGATCTAATGGTTGTGAGACGACTGTTGTACATAGCAGCAGTTTAATGAATGGTAGTGTACTATGACATTTTCCACACCTCACCCCTTAGCTCTATGAACACACTCACCCAAACTAAAGATGTTGTATATTATGCCATATATTATGCCACCGTTATCTAGTGGTAAGTTATCAGGATGTCTTGCTATTCAGAGATGTTTCAGTCAACTTTAGATATCAGGAGAGATCGAGACTGGTTAAATTCATCATGCAACTTGTAAAATTCAGAACGCCTTGCATCAAGGAATACTTTGATTCTTGTGAACTGTGACCTTTTAGGCAAACTAACATATTTTCATTAGGATTCATGATACCTTAACTGAAATGTTTGTTTTCTTGAATAACTGAAGACAAAAATGAAGGCATGGGGATTGTTAGATAGTACCTGTGAAGCATTTTTTACTTTACTAGATCTGTTTGTACCCAAGCAGTTATATTAGGCTTTATATGTGTGCTGTTTTCTAATTTTCTTAGTTCTATGGCATTTCCATTTGTTGTAATACTATAATGTTGTGCAGTCATTAAGATGGGTGGCCATATATAGTATATCTAAATAAACAAATATTTCTTGTTGCCTTTTATATAGGGTACTGAAATTGACATTTATTAAAACTACAGATAGTTGTAATACTGAGCCAGATAATTTAAATATGCAACCATAACAACATTCAAAACTATCAAAATCATGCTTATTGAAATATGTGGCAGGAAAGGCAGGCAATTTAAATGAAACATAATTTGTATATTACTGTTTGCCATTGGACTAAGAAAGTATACTTAATAATGATATTTTATAAATGCTGATCAGCAGGTTGTGCAGTATTGTTATAAACTTCAGTAATATTCACAATATATTGCACACTATCTGAAGTAGATAGTTGTTAAAATTGCTGTACAATTTGAGTGTATCTATAGACAGATAGCAGGATAAGTGAGTTTGCTTCCAGTTTTTTTTTTGCTGCTACCACGTATAGTAATTGATTTACTACTACTATAGATAATTAAGCAAGTTAATTTTTTCTATTTCTTTTTAAAAGGCTTTAAGGACCTGAAGCAATGTAACCTGACAAACTTAATGCAATTATTTTTAATAAAATAAAAACATAAGGCAAACTGGAAGGCCAAGCTAATTATTACAAAAACAATAATATTAAATGGTATACATATTACAATTAAAACTACCTCAAATGCTTAATGTCCAAATGGTTTTGGAAAAAAATATTTTCTTTCCATTTTTTAAAAAGCTTCTTATATTTGATATAATATTAGTTTATGTTTTCTTACCGTGCTTATCATGCTTATCTACAATGAACTAGGCACCTATTTCTAAATTCTTTGTTTTCTTAACACAGACAAGAAATAACTGTTGTTGAGCTATGAATTAATTAGAAGAAATCATATTTGTTATCATTCTTCTATTCATTGATGTATGTTGGATGTATACTGAAGCGCTGACATATTTTTTGAAAAAAATACAGAAAAGGTTCCATGCTCTATTAAAATTCATAGCTCTTCCACCCATCTTTTAAAAAATGTATAATTACTTGTAAAATGTAACAAATGCTTCATAAACAAATGTCTCGCTGCCCCAAAGCGAAACATTTACCCAAACAGTAAGAGTAATAACAAAAACAAATAAAATTTTGTCCCTTAAGGAAAAATGCTTGCTTTTGATAGAAATAATAAAAAAAAATTGAGTAAAAATATAGAATTATACATTGCAGTGATAGACATTGAGATTTTCCCCAAAGGCAATCTTGTCATCAAATGATATAATGCTTCCTGTAGCACTTTGAAATGTTTAATGAATGCTATAAAATATAAACAAAACTTCAGTTTTGGATCGTAGAATCAAGCATGCATATAGCCAATGGATCTGAAGTAATTCTCCATATGGAAAACATGGTGGCATCCAATAAAATTAACAACTTAACGTTTAAGTTCCTTCACAATATTTGAATTAAAACCGGAGTTAGTCCATTAAAAAATATGAATGTTTGTGTAAAATTTCAGAATGGTTTGTTGCCACCACACTTAGGGAGAAATCACTTTAATTATTTTTATACCTCCTACAGAAACCTATTAAGCTGGATAATATTGTTCCTTTATTCCACTTACAAACAGATTGAAGAGAGAAATACTTAATTTGAGGATGTTGTACCCTTTCATCTAATGATTTCTGTATTGCGAAATAATCAAATTATTCCTGCCACTAGCATAGACATAACTGTTTGCCTAGCTAGACCAACAATAAAAGAAAAAGTGAAAGATTGCCAAATAGTGTTAATAAAATATATCTATTTTTGGATACGCTCAGCAATGTGTAATGCTCTCCCACAATGTACATTGTCAAGATAGATGGAGCTGGCTCAGAAAGATATAGCGGTGAATAGTATGGAAAGCCACTTAAGGGATCAAGGAGCACAAAGATGGGCACCACTGCCATTCCAGCTCTGCCATAGGTCATCAACAAATGGAACCAAGACCGTTTTAGTACTAGATCCCAGCCTAAAACCCAATTGAAAAGAAAAGACAAGAATCTATTTGAAACTCAGAAGAAGATTCCAACTGTTCTGACCCAGGCAAAGGACACAAATAGACAAAGAGGTAGTTTTATGCTCTTTACTAAACAAGACTTGCACTCTTTCTATACTCTTGCAGTATAGAAACAAGTTTTCCCTTGGCAAGTTTGGCTTACAAGGGTGAAGAGAAACACAATGTAGTGTTCTAAAAAGTCTTCAAGGAAAATATGATGTACTTCTTTATAGTCCTTTTATTTATGGTACATCCTGATTTGGTATTATTAAACCCTGTTTAAAGCCAGGATCATCAATGTACACTAAGATTTATAAAGTTCTAGAAAAATATATACTGGCCAGCTTCCTTTCTGATTTTAGATTTTCATTTCGAATCATTCTGTGGCATGCTACTTTGATATTGAGAAATGTTTGATGTCAGAATTTGATGAGAAAGAGAGATTTTTTATGGATCTTAATATCTTACAGGATCTTCTTCTTCCTGCTAGAAATACAAAACCACAGATATAAATTTTAGTCAGTAGCTTCCTTGATTAGGAATGGAGGAGGGAACAGGCTTGAACTGTGACATTCAATCTACCATAACACCCCTCCTACCCCCACACACTGCTGCTTCCAGTGCTCAGTTGAATTATTTTGATTCTTTTACATAAAAAGGTTAAAGCTAACATAAAAAGACCTTTAGATTACATTCCAGGCCTATCTTTAGCTACTCTTAGTTATAGCTTCCACTTGCCTGATCTTGCAAACTGGGAAAAAAATAATTGAGAGATGAACTGATTTTGCATTAGAACACTTTATGCAGTTTGCATGCAAACTATCGTCTGAGTGAAAGTGTGAATGTTCCTTATTTTATATCATTTATGTGAACTAGAGAGATATCTCCCAACTGGAGCTGATACAATACAAGCCTTATTTTTATCAACAGTGATTACATTTACCCAACCTGAAACTTTACTAACAAAATAATAAATTATGTTTCTCTCCCCCCCTTTCTCTCACTCTCTTTTTTGTTTTAAGACAAGACATCCCACAGAATCAAATTTCTATAATAAAGTATTATTTTGTAATAGCACATCCATTCAACGAGCACAAAACCAGCCAATATGAAGACTGAGGAAGAAAAGGAAACAAATTAGCACTTTTAAAGCTGTAGAATTTTAATTTTATAATTTTAAATCAGGAACTTAATGCCAACAACTTACTGCCAACAACTTAATGAGTACTAAATTTAGTAACTGGAATCTCTGAAGACAAAAATTAATGTCAAGCTGAAGTATCTAGCCTTGGTATTTGTTTATTTTTACATTTGAAGTAGGTAGGCATATGGGAAAAAAACCTCTATTACATTTATTTGGGAATGAAAAAAGGAAGAATATTTGGGAGTTGGCATATCACTAAAATGAAGTGTCTGATGATTTTGGTTTTCTTGTATTTCCCAAACAAAATTTTCCTGCTGCTTGGCTGTTCTACACAAAAGGGTGTTCCTTTTGTCCTTTCCTATGCAGTATTTCAGATCACATTCCATGGGGCCATTCCTGGAAGGACTTGGCTGTCCCACAGGCACAGATGCTGAAAATTATCTGAAATGTGTTTGCTGTATTTCATTATGAGGTCTTTAAGAGACCCTGTGGTAGTGAGATGGAAAATCTGACAACTCCAATATATAGGCACATCAAGTTGGATGTCATGCATTGCATTGTTTGCATTGTTTCTAATCCTTTTAAGTCTACTTTTTTGTAAATTTATCAAAGTCCCCAAATTAGTGTGGCATATGAACTGGAATAAATATGTAAATGAACAAATAAATAATTTTTCCATCTTTTCCACCCTAGAGTATAGTTTCTCCTATAATACATTTTTACAGAAATTATTGAATTTTGGAATAAATGTCTTCATTCTTTGCACTATTTAACATTATGATTCATTATCTAGATAATAAGGTCCATTTATTTTTATTATATTTCTATAAAATTATTATATTACTTCTGCCAATTGTTCACATTAATATAAGATAATCATTTATACAGTTTCAGGCAACATATATTTTATATTTAAAAATAGAAGTGGTCAAGGTCAAGAAATGTATTTAAATAAGCTCGTTGATACCTGTTTGTTTATCTTGCAATATTTACAAGATAATTAAGTCTTTTGATTTAAGATATTTAAGTCTCTGGCAGTCAGGACAGCACAACCAAACTGAGATCATAACTGATCTATAATGGCACCTATAATCCCTTCAGGTCAAAATCATTCGTTTTGCAGCATTGCAAAATGTGTTGTAAAATTCAGTAAGGGTTGGAACCTGCAATACTTCCAATGTGAACTCCAGATTCAGTTTTGACAAGATTGTTCCTGATGTTTCTAAGTGGGCATTACTCAGGGCTTGAAAAGTATTTAAAAATTTGTACTTTATATTAAACATGGAAGTTCAGTGATTGTGAGGTTCATATTCTGTAGCTATACAATTCCTGAGTCTTTTCAGAGGTATCAGTCTAAGAGGTTATTAGAGTAGTCTAAATCAGGGCTGGCAAACTCGCGGCCCATGGACCAGATGTTTTACCCATTGGCCACGCCCATGCCTGGTTTAGCAAAGGGGAAAAGTCATGATATGTCACGTGATGACACCATGACGACGTGCATTTGACATCCCTGGTCTAATCAAGTAATCAGATTGTAAGATACCATTACCACAGCCATGAAACTATAATTAATATTGTTAAATTTGTAAATCCAGCCAATTGGTAATGTTGCTTTTGTTTGTTTATTATGCTTTATGATGTTGCTAACTCCACTTGCCTTTAATTGTTTTGTTATTTCTTTTAATTATTATTTTGTTCTTGTTTTATATTGTATTTTAATATTCTTATAATCCTTCACTGTATATATTACGTGTGTGTGGGTGCATGTACATATATATATACATGCCAATAGTGCTTAAGGCAAAAGGCTAGAAACTGGAGACCATGAGTTCTAGTTCTGCCTTAGGTACAAAGCCAGCTGGTGACCTTGGAACAGTCACCATCTCACAGCCCTAAGAAGGAGGCAATGGCAAACCTCTTTGGAAATCTTGGCAGAAAACCTTAAGGGTTAATCCAAGGAGTCTCTGAGAATTGGACATGATTGAACAGCAATTATCTCTCTGTATTAAAATTTTCCTTAAGTCAAGCTCTGTTCCTAGTCTCTTTACAGACACATTCATACAATTTTTATGGAACAAAAGCTATATTACATCTGATATATTGTTGCCATCTTTGTGGATTTTTTCATCTTCCTCACTCCTTTTTCAACGTATGTACCGTCATTCTTTATTTGCTGTTTCTTGTAGACCATTTTAACCAGTTTGATCTTTCCAATACCCAATAAGCCTTCATGTTATAATAGCTTCAGTGCATTTTCTTCATTGTCATTCCGATATTCACTGTCATTCAGATATTCTTCCAATGTCCTTTATTGGAGTAGAAATCCAGGATAGGAGCAGTATTTGGCAGATGTCAACTATACCTTGCTACCACTCCACCCAATGCAATAAATGTTGAAGGAAGCTGGGAAATACACTACATTTAAAGTCTGTGCATCTCTTCAATGCACAGAAATATATATGATACAAACAATACATATGCAATATTAATGCATAGCCACCAACTATTTTGAGGGGTTCTTGGTGCTCTCTTAGCTTGGTTGTTTTCCTGCAGACATTTCATTACCCAAACTAGGTAACATCATTAGTGCTGTTGATTAACTATTTCGTTTTTAAAAATATAACAAATCTTTGTAATTGGCAGGACAACAAAGAACTGTTGATTTCAATAGTCTGGGGTGAGAATAACTGTGTACGAAGGTACAATTTAAAAAGATGATACAAAAGAAAATAATTATCATTATGCAGAATGTTAGTGCTTCACAACTGATTTTTTATTAAATTTTATTAATGTCACTATAACAAGAATCAGCTGGAAATTGCTTATATTTTTTTCCCCATTTTATATAAGAAAATGAGTACTTTGAGAAAGTTAGCAGTTATCCTAAACACTATGTCAGAAGTTCATGTAGTCCAAAATAGTATATGTAGCCTGTCAAAAAATTGTCAAAGTCTTAGACAAAGAATTTTTCCAGTTTAGTACCAAAGGTTCTTTTTCTTTTTGTGGTGGAAATAGACACTCTTTTCTTGATTATATTGTTAAATATCTCATGGTTGTGAAAAATATAAATAATAATAAATATATATAAGATTATATATAATGAAATATAAGAATAGTATGGAGGAAAGAACCCAAGCGGTCAAATATAGGATCTATTTTGCATAACAAAGCCATGAATTTGCTACTGCAGAAAGTAAACACTAATGTGGTCAGTATATTACTAAATAATTAGTATATGAAGATAAAGATGTGAATGGCTACTTATCAACAATTGTACATTGCTTTAAGTAATGAATAGTAATTTATATTAGGACGTGTTCATCACTCTCAGTTCTGCTTATGAATTTTCCATTGGTGACGATTGTACATTGCAGAAGTTGATCTATCATATCTTTCTATGTTGTTATTTGTGATGACTAATGTCAAACCCATTATCAGCCTTCTGATTTTTTGCCACCATAGACTACATAACTTTCTCTTACAATCACTGTTTGAAGATAAGTATACAGCTTTGAAAAAGAAATAATGCTACTGGTATTAGAATATATTTATTTTCAGCATACGCTGCAATTAAACTGAGTATTTAATTAGCTTGTATTTGTTTCTTATTTCTTATTTATCTACTTTGACTTACATTTCAAGTTCATTGCCACCCATATAGTAGTTCTGAAAGTGTTTATGTAGACTTCAAGGTTGCATGTAAAATAAATTATTGCCAATTTATTAGTGAGAGTTGAAGATTATGTTATTTATAGCTTCTAGCATCATATACTTTTCATCATATAAATTAAAATTATGAAAATATATTTATTGTCTGTTTCAGTAAAACCACTAATAGGAATAAAAAATAACTACCATAATAAAGTATATACTGAAGGCATAGCATTTCAACACACAACATTTTAATCTTAAAATTGTATTAATGTCTGAATATTATGTGGGCAGGCAAGAAAATATGGTGACATAGCAAGAAAAAAAGCAATGTGAGTATACATGACATATGGCTGTAATGTTCATTAACAAGAGCTTAGCTTTTGTTAAGTCCACAGAGGCCATCAGATTTAAGGGAAAATATGCTTCCCTAAGCGATTTATAAAATACTTATGGGCAAGGTATTTGGAAGTATAATTACTGAAAATTCTGCATATGTACTATAAAACCCTAAACAAGGTTGTCCTTAGGGACGGAATATGCTGATAAACGACAACAAAAATAAAAATCCTAAATATTTTTTGAAATAGATAATACTAAAGGTGGAGTTATTTGTTCTGTGATTTAGTGAAGATCCAAGCCTCAGTTTAGTTAGATGGCAAGATGGCATGAAAAAAATATTTCAGAATGTTGTTATTGCTATTCTTCTGCTTAATGTATTTCCTTACCACCATAGTATATCCATTTACCAATCAGCATCAATAGACAGAGAGATAAACCACATTTACACACTATTCAAAGCAGACAATAAAAAGTTGAGAAGGACATAAAAAGACCAGAACACATTCTCTCCAATAGCCAACCTACAGATAAGCAGGGATTAACATCAGACAGCCAATCAAGCCAAAAACAATACCCTAATCAAGGCACTACCAAGGAGAAAACATTCCCATGAAAATTGGCAAGGTAAATTACTAAATTGGAATCAAATGCCATTCTTACTCATGCTGTTGATGTTACTAGTTGAATAATAAAATATCTTCAAGCAAACTGATACACTATCGAAGACTTAATTCAACCTTGAGCTACTAGATTGTCTTCTATTTTTACCAGTTTTATTTCATCAACCAGAAAGTTCTTTGTTCTCTTGTTATGAAAATACTTAGTTCATTTCCTTGTATTCAAGAGCTGTGATTAATTCCGAGGTCTGGAATATATGGTGTATGTTTGTATTATTTATTAGAATGCATTTTAATGATTTTATTTTATTATATACTGTTATATTTTATATATTGTTTTTATTGTACTT
>JANHJO010003296.1:6133-17535 GCA_032468235.1 Pseudoxyrhopus heterurus
CTGGATGGAGTCACTGAAGCAGTCGGTGCGAGCTTAAATGGACTCCGGGGGATGGTAGAGGACAGGAAGGCCTGGAGTAACGTTGTCCACGGGGTCGCGATGCGTCGGACACGACTTCGCAACTAACAACAACAACCAGAAGTTGTCTTCCTCCTGAGACTGGTGCCTGAGGATTTTTATAACCTGGAATTCTTGCCTACTATAGACAACACCTCTGCTTATAGATAGACACAAGGTGGGAAAGGTAGTAGGACTACTGTTCTCCCATGATTCTAACGACACCTGTACCTTGAATCTCCTGCAGCTTCAAGAATGGTGCTCCAGCAAGACAGTGTCCCCCACAGCCTTGAGGGTTCCTGTAGCCTCCCAGCTGCGCCTCAGCCTTGGTTTGTTCTGTATCCTGATTCTCCTGGAGAACAAGTGTCTTCTGCTCAGCTTCCTCCTGGAGATCAGCAAGAAGAGCAGAAGGAAGGTAAAATCTCAGATTTGCATGGCTTTGTATAATTCCTGTCCTCCAAACAACCCTTCAAGTTCCTGAATTTTTTAAAAAAACTCATTTTCAACATGCTTTAGAAATTTTTTTTGGGGGGGGATGCTGTTTCTCAGCTTGCATTATCACTATTCCTGTGTGTCTTTCTTTCACAGCTTAACCTAAAAAAGGTCCACGAGAAATTTGTGGCAGCATAAGAAGCAAAGATTTCTGGTTTCTAATTAGGACACTATAAGTTGGTCTAGAGGTTAAGGAACCAGGCTAGAAACCAGGAGACTGTGAGTTCTAGTCCCGTCTTGTGCATGAAAGCTGGCTGGGTGACTTCAGGCCAATCGGATGGAGTTTTGTGAGCTCTACAATAACTTGAACCATAAACCAACCAACCAATCACGTGCTGCATTAGAACAAGCTTAGATGCACCGTTTGCACCATACACTATTGGGCCTTTAAGGCAGTGGCCCCAGGGGTGGGTTTCAAAATTTTTAGCAACTGGTTCTCTGCCCAGTTGCTGGGTGGCAACCCTGGAACCACTGCCTTAAAGTGGAGGCAAGTTGTTCCACTGATTAATGTTCCAACTGTCAGGAAATTTCTCCTTAATTCTAGGTTGCTTCTCTCCTTGATTAATCATCTTATTTGCTCTTCTCTGCCTTTTTTCCAAAGTCTCAACATCTTATTTACATTGTGGTGACCAAAACTGGATGCAGGATTCCAGGTGTGGCCTTACTAAGGCTTCATAAAGCTTCATGTGATTTAAATACACTACATTATACTTCACATGATTGAAATTACATTGTTTGATCTCTTGTGAAGTTCTCCTTTGGACATAAAATACACTTTCACCTTTGAAGAAAGAACTGTTCTACTGTCTGTTTATTTTTTACTGTTATAGAGCGGCAGCATAAATCAAGGATCCTGAAGCCTGCAGAAGAGATCCCATTAAGTTGGCAATCTTTTGGCAGCTTTCTGATCGGTTCTGTGGTGAGTTGATCACATGACTCCAACCCCCGTAGACATTCTTCCCCAAAGCCATGCAGGACAAGCCATGCTACTGAAAAGCAATAAATGTCAGAAAGAGGAGCAGTAGGTTAAATAATTACCTCCCCAGACACATTTTCACTGGAGACAGACAAAATTGTAATTGCTTCTAACAGAAATATAGAATTTTCCAGATGGTGCAGAGAAACAGCAGTTTGCAGCCAGAATGGCTTTCAGGTTTTTGGACACCATCCTAAATTTTATAGCTTGTCCTAAAGCCAAGCGTGGCAGCTAGTCATTGTCACAGAAACTTGTCAGTGGCCAATATTCTTAAGTTTTATTGCACCATTGATTATTTTGTATAATAATTTACATTTGAACATCCCAATTCTATTTTGAGGGAAGCAGCTTACAGAAGACCTTATAAACAAATATTTAGACATTCCTTAATAATGGTGTAATTGGAGCATTAAATAATAAACATCAGTTGGAATTTGTAAAGTCAGCCTGCTCCCCAGTGTCGGAGTGAACAGAGCATGGAATATCAGCCAGTTATGGTTATTTTTCAACTGATAAGACGGAATTGTTTATAACTCCATTCAGTTTATGGTTGTAGTCAAGTATGACCAAAATAGAGTTGGCCCGCGTATGGCTAGAGACAATCGGGACTTTGGGAACTGGATCCTTTCATCAGTAGGAAAAGTAATTATCAGCATCAAGAAAAGAATAATAACACAATCTCGTTTGCTGTGGTAGAATGGTTAAAAACCATGTGAATTAGCCCAACCCAGCCTTGGTTTGCAGAGATGCATAGCTAGAGAATCCATGTTGACACACTTCCTGGAAACGATAGTTGTGATCTCCAGGGACCTTCAAAAGTTTTGAATGGGATGCAAGAGTGAAGTCCAAAATCTGCTTTGACTTCTGGTGACTTCATGGTTGCACCTAGCTATGAATTTAGTCAGTGGCATAATTCATACAAAGAGGTGGAAGCCACCATAGGGCTACAAGCAAGGGGATATTGTCTAGAGAATGAAACTTACTCATGGCTCGTTGGACGGCCAGCATCAGCCATGGAGAAATGTTTAAAGGGCAAAATGTTTAGGCATGATGGGTGGGGAGGCAGACAGATGTGGGCTGTGAAGAGGGCATGGCCAAATGCTTCAGAGTATACTAACGAGGCTGACCAATAGAAGGCAGCAAAGAGATACAGTTAACCCTTTACAGTACTGACATCTAGTGTTCCTCTGGATTCTTTCAGCCCAGATTTGATTGGCAATCCTCAAAAATGGCTTCTATGCACAATACAAAATGGAAATAGTTATAGCTAGGAGAGCCTTTGTACAACTTCACGTTTTGTACCACTTGTGCCCTTTCCTGGATCACAAGGATCTATGCCCAGTCACTCAAGCCCTGATCTTCTCTTGGTTGGATTACTGCAACAAGCCCCAAATGGCATTACCCTTGAAGAATATTTGGAAGCTATAACTGGTAGAGAAGGCAGCAGCATAGACAGCTCTGGAGGCTTCTTAGGCCATGGTGCCTTCAATAAAAGGTATGGGGAAATAAGAGGATGAGTGGGGTGAATCTCCATCACTTTAAAGGGCTGTGAGAATAATTTTGGGAGATCGGGGGAGGAATAATTACAGTCCAGACAATGGTCAGAGAAAAGGTATCTTAGCTCACAGAAGAAATGGAGATGGAAAATGTGTCTTAGAATGGACCCTCCCTGGTTCTGTGGAAGCAAAATCAAGGGGATGAAGAAATGCGTTTAGATTTGCAATATTCTGTTACTGTAACCCTACAAGAAGGATTGTATGGTTTAGTTTTCTTGCCTGACATCACCTGCTTGCATCCCTCAATATCTGATGGGTCACAAGCTGGGCTAGGAGGGGCCTGATTCAATAGGACTCTCCTTATATTCTGTATAGCTTCATCTCATAGGGGAAGAAAAAGATAGAGCTGCTTTTTTCTTTTTTGCAAAGGGGTTGCCGGAAATATCATTAAATGTTAGAGCAATACTTAATGTTAGATGCGTAAAGGGATATGCATGAAGAACTGAGAGCAGAGGATTCAGAGCTGCGCTCTAAAAGAGTATCAATACTTTTTTGGGGTACTCATGTTTTCGTGAGCAATTAACTCTGTTTTGCATAATAACACAGTCCAACCCTTGGGATTGCTGTAGGGATTTTTACAGTGCATGCCAAGTCCTTTAAACTCTTTAAAGTACAATATAAATAAATACATTTTAGTGCTGGCTTGTTGTTCTTGCTCCAGCTTTCCTTTATTTTCTTCTTGTCAGTGTAATCAATCTTGTCAACGAGGCACTAAGGACAGTATTAAATTAAGGTAATTCATCTTGGGTCATCTTTCCTTCCTGCCAGGAAATTGTATGAATAAGGAATGGCTTCCTTTTGCTTAAAAGATAGAAGCCGGTGGGTTGTTAAAATCCTGCCTTTGGTCTGGCATCTTCTTCACCAGCCTGTGCTACCTAAAAAGTCATTTACAAGAATAATAGACATCATGCCTTGTGACATCTTGCAAAGAATAAGTGCAAAAGGGGAAGTCCAGATCTACACATAGAAACCTTTCAATCAGAGGCCTTGTGAACTCATTGGTTAGTGGCCTTAAAAGCTAATCTAAGTAGTTTTTCTGGTGATTCTTCATAAGGGTGACTCACACAGGTCCATTTTCTGCATCAATGCAAGTTTGAGGTTGCTTTCTTGCTAGATTTTTTTGTCAATTAACCGATCTCATCTATAGCTATGGGATTTTGTTATGGTCTCCTATTCAAGTTATTAATCACGTCTGACACTTCCTAGCTTTTTCCAGATCAGTCAAGGTTGATTGGGTGCCTCCATCGACCACAGCAAGTCTTGACTACGGACAAATGAAATGCAGATGTTACACAAGATGCAATATATTTGAGATAAATGAAGCCAGAATAAATGGTTAGACCATTCATTATACTTTTGCCACTGTTAGTGGCACCTCCTAAATTTTATCAGTTAGCAGACTGATAGAACATTTAGGGGATCTTTTCTAGAATCATAGATAAATAAAATGGGACAATAGGTTTTTGACAAACTCCCAAAAAATGTGATGCAATATACTTTTTTTTTTGGTCTTGATCGCTACAAGGGTGAAATTTGCACAAATGAACTTTTATATATATTTCTTCCTTGAACATTTCTGAACAATGCATTTAAAATGAGTGAAAAGAAAGCTTAAGTGACATCGAGTTTTGTAATCTGATCCCAAGATCAATGGCTACCGAAATGGATTTTCATAGGAGATGAGCAGAGAGTAATGTGAACAGTTTGTAAGAAAAGCAGCAACACGGTCTTGAGAGGAAATATCTCAAGGTCTGGATTTTCCTAGTTTTATCACAGCGCTAAAATCAAGCTGGAGAAAAGAGAAAGGTAGTAATTCACATGCCCCAAAGGCTTTGACGATCCAGTCGCAATCAGGAAGATATGATGACAGCAACTCTCACTCTACAAATGAAAATATTTGTGTGCTGTCACCCAGGTTATCATGTCATGTGATCCCTAGTCTTATTATGTCCAAGCCATGTTTTCCATGTTTGTTGTTATCACCATAGAAAAGCTGTCCAGTTTTGAATCAGCTACCCGTAAAGAAGTAATCAACTCAGATAAAAATCTGTTGAAAGGTTTTCTTAGAAAAAGATACCCTCAAGAACCTGCTTAGTGTATTACTGAAAGAGGAACAAACTGAAATTCTTTGCAAACCGGAAACTATCCTTAACTTTGCTATACTATGCATGGTCACCAACCAAGGTTAAACTTTGTAGCCAGGTTCATTCACGGATCTCTCTACCATGTGTATGTGTGAAAACAAACTCAGGATGGCAGATTACTTTGGATAAATGAATACTTACCTCTTTTCCCCATGAGTCACATGGCTCACGTGAAAAGCGGGAGGAGTTTGTGTGTTGTAGTTGCCATCTTGCAAGACTTTACAGGAATCCTTTATTAACTCTTTGCTTGCAGCCTTCTGATTCTCAATCAAGACTTTGTTATCCTCAGTGAAACAGAGGGCCTGAGGCTTTCAAGGTTTACTCTATGTTTACTCCAGGTTGCTCCTAACTCAAGGTGGTCTTTCTATTTCTATCTCAGATTAATTACAAGTCATTAGCTCTGGCTTCATTTTATGCACCTCATGGCTGCAAACATGATGCAGCTTCCTGGTATAATTAATGCTTTCCTTTCTCAGCCAAGTATCACAGGGTAGTTGAGCACTATAGGTTGCCTTATGTGTTGGGTCATATACAGATAGCAATATGGATTTCAGGCATCTCTTATACAGGTAGCCCTCAACTTGCAACATTCAAAGTTACAATGGCACTGAAAAAAAGTGATTTATGACCATTTTTCACACTTAGGACTGTTCCAGCATCCCCAGGATCACGTGATTCGGACACTTGACAACTGAATCACATTTATGACAGTTGCAATGTCCCCGGGGTCATGTGATCCCCTTTTGTGACCTTCTGACAAGCAAAGTCAATGTGGGAAGCCGGATTCATTTAACAACCATGTTCCTAACTTAACAGCTGCAGTGATTCACTTAACAACTGTGACAAGAAAGGTCATAAAATGGGACAAAACTCTCTTAACGAATTTCTGACTTAGCAACAGAAAGTTTGGGCTCCGTTGTGGTCGTAAATCGAGGACTGCCTACATTGGCATATCCTGGTCTCTGGGATAGTTACTGGGAGTGATTTTCATGCTACACCTTTCTAGGTAGAGTAGAGTGCAAACATGACCAGAGGAGCAAATTCTGTTTTATTGTAAAGCTACGGTAAGAGAACCTTATAAATGTGAAAGTGCAAATCTTCTGCTGTCCCCTTTGCAACCTGGGAAATGAAGGAGGACCCCTTCTCTCTCACTCCTTCCACATTCCTGTTACCATCTCAGGGGACTTTTATCTGACCATTCCTTTGACCACATCTCTTTGCCTGCCTCCCAAGGCTTACATACCATTACAACCCGGCCCATGATACAGTTGTTCATATTTGCTTAAATAGTGATCTCCTTTTGCCCATCAACTGATGAATGAAAGCCTTCATTTTGTCAATCCGAAATGAAGGGATTTAATCATGGGGCTGGATTGACAGTTGACTCAGACAACCATTAAATGTGATTTAATTAATCTTGCCCTTTGGAGTGACATTCCGCCCAAGGTCTGAATAGCCTCCATCCTGAAGGTGTTTTGAAGGGTCTTGAGAACCTGTCCCTTTCTCCAGGCCTTTGGTGAGAATGACTGAAGTCCAGTGGTGGGATTCAAATTTTTTTACTACCAGTTCTGTGGGCATGACTTGGTGGGCGTGGCTATGTGGTCAGCCAATCAGAGGTGGTATTTGCCACAATCAGCCAATCAGAGATGGTATTTGCCGGTTCTCCGAATTATCGCTACCGGTTCTCCGGAACCTGTCGGAACTGGCTGAATAGTACCTCTGCTGAAGTCCCTTTGGGGTTGAGTGGACTTGTCTTTTCTTGTGACTGTCCGGTTTTGTCATATTCACCACCTTTTATTCCTTTATTTTAGTTTATTGAGGTACTTTTTCTCTTTTTAATGTTTTTTACTTATGAATGGCCCAGAGCTGTTGGGAGTCAGGCAGTATATAAATTAAAATAAATACATAAAATGTCAACAGGAGGGTGATTAGAGGGGGTTTCGAGGAGATGAATTTTGGATAAACTCTTTGCTGGCACTATTGATTTTATTATAGGCTTCGAATAATCTTTAAATTCACATCCAGCCCGATAAATACCACTAGTTTTGATGTTCCAGTATATTGTCTGAGGCAAAATTTTCCGGCTAAGGCTATCATAGATAGGGATAGGTAAATTAGCCTAGTTTTGGGAATATCCCTGGATATTCTTGCTAAAAAAATTTTTTTGCTGTTTGCAGTGGGGTGGAGGAGGTCCTTCAACTAGCACGGAAGAGCAGCTACACGTGAGTAGGTGGTCTCAATATGGTGACTGAAATGGCCTGCTTCACCCCTAAAATTGCTCTTTGATGATGGGGTTCAATGGTTTAAGTAACAATTTAATGGAAAAATATATTGTTGGAACTCTTGGAAAAATAAAATAAGTCCCTCTTACTGGAGCTTGTGAGGTGATGGGCCTTCTTCATTTTTGTGAATGTTCAAAGCACTTAATGTACATAATCCGCTTTCATGAAGCAGCTGGGGAAAAACATTTTAAAAAAGACTTTAGAATCCACTTGGTTGAATAAAAGACAAAAATTAATAATTAAGGCAGCATTAATGTGTATAAAAATGAAGCTGTTTAAGCCCACCATCTTAGAGGAGCTGCAGATCAGGGAGTTTCTCTGTTACCTTTCCTAGAACCACAGAAAAGTCTATTTGAGTTCTTGACTCTTAACTATCAACATAATAATTAGGGATTATCATCAAACCTTTATTACAATTATAAGGCCAGCAATCAAGTAAAAAGGAAAATTTAAAAAAAAGAAGAGATCGGTGCAAAATTTCCAGACAAAAAAAAAGTGAATGGTACATATAGAGACACAGGACTGGGCACCCTAGGAAGATATATTTGATCAGGGAGGATGCAAGAAGTGGAACCCATGTTCTCTGCCAGGAAATTTATTCAGGATAGGCTGGGTTTCCCTGTAGAGAGAGAGAAAGACCAGAGAGCACATGGCTCAAAGTTTATAGAGCTATCACTACAAAGACATTGCTGTTGAAGAATCCCAGCAGGAAGGCAGAAAGCTGCCAAAATTTCAGCTCAAATGGCATACACCCATTTGAAAACACCTCTTAGCCAGGGATCTAACCCAAACCATCGTCAGTGGAGGTGTGCTTGATACATCCAATAGGCAAATGACAAAAGCAGCAGCATCATGATACAAGCTCCACCCCTTCATACATGAAAGGGGTAGAGCTTGCATTGCGACAGCCTGATGCTGTTTTTGCCATTGGGGCCAAAGCTTTCAATTCTACAGATGCCTTTGCTATCTGGATCCTTACTGAAGTCTTTGCCAACTTGGCTTGGTTCTGATGTGCTAGAAATTCTGTTTATATAAATCACCACACAGAGCAAAGAAAGAGCACAGTCACCATGTGCTTTACTGCTCAACTATAAACTAATAGGAAACAGGAAACTTTACTCAGAACAAAAGAGCATAGAGTATATTCTATAGATCCAAACTTGTAAACACTGCTATCTACTGGCTGAATACTACTGTAGCTGTTGCATAAAAATACATTCCAACAATGAATTCCAACCTGATGCAACAGATTTTGAAACAGGCACCCATTTAGATGTTTACACACAGCAACAACTTGTGCATAATACTGTAGTTTCATCTACCCCATCTATCCTAAATAATATGTGAAACATGCTTAATACATGCATTCTTGATTGGTGCAATTTAGCTTCTAATATAATCAGGGAGTTCCACAATCATACCAGTTATAATATTATTATGGAATGACAGTCATACATGCAATATGAACACAATAGCTACGCATTCCTCTTTTATTCACAGTTTATCCCTTTTTCCTTCTTCATCAAATCCCAGCTCAGCAAACGTTTAAGGAAGGAACCAAATGTTCTTCCCTTGTATTATTAGCTGAACCAATATTAACTGAAATATTACTATCCACCTGCTGTTAATTTTCCTTAGCACTCTGTTACATCATAACTCAAAATGTTCTTTTTAAAAAAATTCAATGCACATTTCAGAGTCACTTTTTAAAATAAGAGAACGCTGAATGATATGGAAATAAAGCAAAAAGGAATTGATGGTGGAAAAAATGTGCAAAATCAATATGCTCTGGAAATGGACACATTTGTTCATCCCTTCATCAGATCTGTCAAAGGATATTAAGATATCGGAAAGGCCTGAGGCAACCCTTGTTCAAGTTCCTAGTCAACCATGAAAGATACTTTGGTCATGGGCCAGCCTCCCTCACAAGGCTGTTGTTGGAGAAAAGTGGCAGGAGGGACTCAGTCTTGAACTCCTGTACAAAGAATATGTGGGAGTCAACTCTAAAAAAAATGTGCCCAAATAGAAGAAAAAATGTAAAAAAAAAAAAAACCAAAATACTAATCCTTGATAGCTGCAATAACAACAGAGCTCATCTTTATTACAGTCATTAACCAGAATTCTACAGGTAAACAAATATAAGAGCTTCTGATTGAAATAAAATAAGACAACATAACCTTGTAGCTAAATTAGTGAGGTGATCATAGCATGTCTAACTTTTTAGGCACAGTGTTGTCAAATTCAAGGTCATGAAATCGTACTGGTCAGATAAAGTACAGAAAGAAATCAAAATTCTCTGGGTATCCTCTAGTTATAATGTGGGTGTTTGCCATCTTATACTATCAGAGCACCATCTATGGTGAATCCTTCTTATCCTCCACTTAATTTGCCCTCAAGAACAGTTTTTGGAGCACGTGGAAAGGCGCTAAGCTTAGTGTTCTTCAGAGATAAGGGACATCTTGGATAATCATCTCCCAAGTTCATTGTACGGACTTTTAGTTGGGTTTCTGACGGGCTTAGGGACATCAATACCGAAGCAAACACCATGCAGAAGTGAGTTTTGTTTTGTTATGTAGTTGAGGGGCAATAATTTGATTTCTTGCAAGCCAAGAAAGGAAGGGGGCACAATTGCTCTGGAACACAACTCCAGAAGCCAGGTTGATCCGGCCAGGTTTCAAAAATCAGCAGCTTAAGTGTAGACAAGGCTTGGTTGTAGCCAGAGGTGGTATTCAGCCAGTTCTGATAAGTTCGGGAGAACCGGTAGCCATAATTTTAATTGGATCGGAGAACCAGCAAATACCACCTCTGATTGGCCAATCACAAAGCCATACCCACCAAGCCACGCCCACAGAACTGGTAGTGAAAAAATTTGAATCCCACCATTGGTTGTAGCCCATCATCGGAAGCGCCTCTCTAGGAAACCCATCCATGCTGCAAACCTTTCAGCTTTTCCAGAGACATCTTTATGATTTGTAGTTTAAGTAAGAGAATGTCTTTTTAGTGTACTGTTCTCCTGTTAATCTGGGCTAATATTAATTTGTAATTTTTATCTGGATTCAAAGACAAGTTGGTTCGGATGTTCCAGATACTCATGTCACAACTCTTAAAAAAAAAATCTATGTCTTGTCTCAAAATGAGAGGTCGCCCTCCATAATCGAGCACTAACTACCTCCTGTAAAATTCCTTTGCTTTAAGCAAATGCAGCAAAGGTAACACAAACACCTCCCTGTGCTTGGAATAACCTTGAGGAGGCATTGCCTTCTTAATTGGGTAAGATAGGACAATCTTCAACAGAAAGTAGGCTTTGCATCTATGATATCCTGGGCGAAACAATTGCAAATGAATGAAACTGGTGCTGTATAACTATCTTCCAATCCATGAATAAGAGATCTTGCTAGATTGCAACCTTCAGAGATAGTCAGCAAGGTCATTAACGTATGCTGTTTGTGGGATAAAGTCATTGAGAATACAGAATGCCAAACCCTTTGGCTACAGGCTTATACAATATACCAGTGATGTCAAACCTTTTTCGGTTTGCGTGCCAAATCGCTTGCATGCGTGCGCTCCCATGTGCCCCCACCCACATTGCAACATGCAGCCCCCCGCGCATGCGCGCACGATCCCCCCTGCGCATGCAACTGTGAACTCCGGGATTTCTAGGGGGGAAAAGAGCCAAAAAACAGCTGTTTTTTGGCTCTTTTTTCCCCCGGGGGTCGCGCACGCATGCGTGTGGGGGCTGGGCTGGGTGATGGCTGCCATGCCGGGTGACATGGCTCCGGGTGCCACTTGGGGCATGTGTGCCATAGGTTCGACATCACTGGAATAAGGTAAAGGTAAAGGTTCCCCTCGCACATCTGTGCTAGTCGTTCCCGACTCTAGGGGGCGGTGCTCATCT
>JANHJO010003296.1:62781-79512 GCA_032468235.1 Pseudoxyrhopus heterurus
GGTCTCATGGAGAGTTCATGAGACACATCTGTATCGTCGAGATCCCAGCCCCTCCCCCCATTTGCCCTGCCTCTTGATGAAGCATGAATTCAAGAAGACTAAAGAGCTTTTGCTTCTGCTTCTAATTAATCTTCACGACAGTCTGTTGTATCAGATGTTTCTTCTAATGGTCACATCAAGGTCTGCTTCTCTGCAGTGTTCAGCCTTCACACTGATGGACTCATTATGCGCCTTCGGGTTGGTGTCACCTCTTAGCAACCACCTTGAGCGATTTTCTCCATGATGTCTCTAGTCCTTCAGATCTTCCAGTGGTATACTCATCATCCCTGTCCATCCACCTGACGCTGGTTGTCCTCTTCTTCTGTTTCCTTCTATCTTTCCCTCTGTTAGAGCCTTTTCAAGAGTGCTAGTACTTCACACAATGTGTCTGAAGTAATCAATACAATCAGCATAGAGCTGGAAGGGACCTTGGAGGCCTACTAGTCCAACCCACTGCTCAGGCAGGAAGCTCCATACCATTTCAGACTCTTCTTAAAAACCTCCAGTGATGGAGCACCCACAACTTCTGGAGGCAAGTTGTTCCACTGATTAAGTGTGAAAAACGGTCATAAGTCCCTTTTTCAGTGCCGTTGTAACTTTGAATGGGCACTAAATGAACTGTTGTAAGACAAGGACTGCCTATACAAGGAACATTTCCTTTCATCTCGATTTCTATATGCTGTGAAAAGTTGGTAACTTGGTGAGCATTGTTCTTGGCTGTAGAATTAGACTATACCGACTAAAGAAGGCAGTCAAAAAATAAAGCAAGTATGTGATTTATTTTTCTGAAATACCCCCTAATCTTTTTATTTACCTTTCTTTGAGATGTTCTTCTTTAATATATAGCTGTTTCATCACTGTCGGATAGTAGACAATAATTATCACACAAAGCAACAATTGCTCAGTTGAGAAAACCCTGAATCATTGGACATTTGGGAACAAGTTTCTAGCCCCAGTTTTCTGCTAGAAAAATATATTAAGAAGTTATTCTTTAGCATGTTGGCCTTTCAAACAGAATTACATTCTTTTCCACTGGGATTCTGAATTCATTTGAGGAAGTTGCTTTTTCTCTGTCTCGGAAAACTCTGGGGGCTTCTTCACTAGATATGAATTAATGCGGTTATGAAAAATGATGGCAGCCCCAGGATGACCCTGCTTGCTCTCAGAAGTTTAAGGACAGGATTAACCAGGATTTAACTGGTTAACACTTGGGTGGACAACCATGAGAAAATCCCTGGGCTCCAAGCTAGACTAGGACGTTGAAAAGTCATCCTAGAGAAAGGCAATGATAAATTATTTCCATATTGTTGCTAAGACAACTACAGATTCATGAAATTGCTAGGAATTGTGCTTCGCTCGTAGTTACTTTTTACCTTTCATGTCACAGAGAACTGTAAGGGTGTAACAGAAACAGCTCATCTTTTCTGAAAACGTGCTGTCAAACACGGATTGATGGTGATTTAAAATATCATACGGGGAGAGAAGAGTGGAACATCTGAAACATCTTCAGTTCTCTTCAGCCATATTGTTCCTCCCAGTGTGTTTCTGCTAATGATTTGTCCAAGTAAAGGCAAGATGAAGAGTGGATTTTCAGAAGAAAGTAAATTTCCCTTCCATACTGTTCCAGCCAGCCTTCTCCAATTCCTGGTAGATAGCTTCTGTTCCAACCTCCATCAACCCCAGCCAGTTAGAGATGTGTGAACTGTGCCCAAAATATCTGAGAGTCAAGAAAATATTTTAGCTGTCTTTCTGTTGCTCCACATCTGCTGAATAGCTGATTTAATTTATCTGGGGCCTTCGCTGATGTCCCAGAAAATGACTGATGTGACTCCACAATGGCCTACAGCAGTGGTTCTCAACCTTTGGTCCATGGATCCCTGGGGAGCCACGATGTTCATCACAAAAGAGCCATGAAGGCTTGAAGAAATGTTATGAATTACATCTTGAGTTAAGTCTTGGTGGTCTGTGTCTCTAGTTCATGGCCACAAAAGGTGCTTAATGGGTATATGCAGCTGTAGTAAGGCAGGTAAAAAGCTGTAGAATTATTACATGTGCAATGGTGACAAATTAAGGCAAAGAAAAATGAAAAGATTCATAGGTATTGTTTTCTTTAATATATGTTAATTTTAATAAGCTTTTAAAGGCTAGGTTGGTTTAGATATAATTTTAAACATTATTGGATTGGGCTTGAACTAAATAGGATTGAATTGAACTCAATAGGATTGGGTTGAACAGAATAGGATAGGGTTCCCACATCAAATCGGTCTAATGGTAGGCCAAAGTTCTGGGACAGATTGGATTTGGAAATTTGAAATTAGATGGGGAAGCTTATTACCAAAATGACTGCCAAGGAGATTTGCCTCTTATTTTGCCATAGTGGACTGCAAGCACTCATTTTCCCCAAATTAACTCTTTAAGATGTTTCTGGCATCTAGAACATGGGATTTGTAACTAAATATAGTCCAGAGATTTCTATTTCTCTCACAGCCATGTGCACACACGAATGCTAACTCTCCAATTATGTGTTTAATTATGGATCAGTTCAAGGAAGATTTGGCTGAAGAGAAACTCAACTCCACAAGGCATTAAATACATGCCGGAGTATTTTCAAAGCTGATCCTTCAGAGACATGCATAACTTTTTCATAACCTGCTATCTCTTGAATTATTCTTTTGAACTCCCATGTTCAAGATTTGTCACAGAGAGGTATTCTAATTTGATCTCTGTAGAACAGCCTCTTCTGTTACCAAGTGACACAAACAAGATGCATCTCCTGAACTTTATAAATTTACTTTGTAACACATTGCCAGCCATTTGGCATCAAGCTTCTTAAAGAAATCATGTTAAAGAAGATTTATTCATATTGATAAGACCACGCTTGGAATACTGCATCCAGTTTTAGTTGCCACAATGCCAAAAAGATGTTGAGACTCTGGACAAAGTGCACAGAAAAGCAACAAAGATGATTAGGGGATTGGAGGCTAAAACATAATACAAAGAAAGGTTGTAGGAACTGGGTATGTCTAGTTTAATGAAAAAAAGAACTAGGGGTGACATGATAGCAATGTTCTGATATTTGAGTGGCTGCCATAAAGAAGAGGGGATCAACTTATTTTCCAAAGCAGGACAAGAAGCAATGATGGAGACTGAACAAAGAGAGAAGCAACCTAGAACTAAGGATAAATTTCCTGATAGTAAGAACAATCAACCAGTGGAACAACTTGCCTCCAGAAGTTATGGGTGCTCCAATACTGGAGGTTTTTAAGAGACTGGACAACCATTTGTCTGAAATGAAAGGGGTTCCCTGCTTGAGCAGAGGTTGAACTAGAAGACCTCTAAGGTCCCTTCCAACTCTGTTATTCTGTTCTGTCCTTGAAAACCTGGAAGGAAAATTTTGAACTGAGGAAGGGAAAAAGTTAAGTGAAAAGTAAAGTTTGGTTGCCATATGTGAAGGAGAAGGAAACATGGGATGGACTATCTTCCAAGAGGACCAGGCTACTAATAGTCTAGAAGACCTCCAAGGTCCCTTCCGACTCTGTTACTCTGTATTCCATAATATTCTAAAGGAACATTATTCCAGAGGTGGTGATTGTTTGGTATGTAGAATGTTAGTGTGTTTTCCCTTTCTGTAATCTTAGCTGGCTGCTTTCACTTTAACTGAAATCCTCTCTCCAACATTGCCAAGACATATTTCAGGTAGTCCTTGACTTACAACATTTCATTTAGTGACTATTTGAAGTTACTGCGGAACTGA
The DNA here is from genome assembly GCA_032468235.1 of Pseudoxyrhopus heterurus. Classification (NCBI taxonomy): domain Eukaryota; kingdom Metazoa; phylum Chordata; class Lepidosauria; order Squamata; genus Pseudoxyrhopus; species Pseudoxyrhopus heterurus. The sequence continues at coordinate 66,575 of JANHJO010003296.1, forward strand.
AAAGTGACTTATGATGATTTTTCACATTTAACGACTGTTGCAGCAAAATTTGATAACTGGCTCATATTTACGATGGTCGCAGTGTTCCGGGGGTCACATGATCCCCTTTTGGCACCTTCTGACCAGCAAAGTCAATGGGGAAGCGGGTTACTAACTTAACAATTGAGGCAATTCACTTACAACAGTGGCAAGAAAAGTCATATGATGGGGCAAAATTCACTTAACAATTGTCTCGCTTAGCAACAGACATTTTGGGCTCAATTATGGTCATATGTCAAGGATCGCCTGTAGTGAGAACCAACCACGTAGGGAAAATAAACCCAAGAACTACATCAGGGGATATATTGGTGTCTGGTAGGAGAAGACAGTGGCTGTACAGCTACAAGATCTGAAATCTAAGTTCTTTTCCCATAAGTCTTGCATCCATGATCCACATTAAAAGGGGCTGGAGCTTTGATTGCAAAAGTCTCCATCTTGGACTCACAGAACTCTCTATTAGGATAGCCCAGTGGTGTCAAACCTTTTCGATGTCCGGTGCCGAAAGTGCGCGTGTGTGCGTGCATGTGTATGAACGCGTGCCCGCAACATGCATGCATGATCCCCCCATACCCCCTGCACATGCGCGTACAATCTCCCCCACCCCCTACACATGTGCGCGCGATCCCCAGAGCCGAAAAACAGCTGATTCACACTGCCACATGAATCAGCTGTGCTTCGAAAGAGGACACAAAGGTAGGTATAGGGCAGGGGTGGGTGGCAGGGCCCATTTCACGCCAAAAATGGTGTGTGGCATGTGTGGCGGTGCAACTGCTCCCGTGCCCTCAGAGAGGGCTCTACGTGCCACATCGGACATGTGTGGCATAGGTTCGACACCATGGGGATAGCCCTTTCCTCAGGACCAGTAAAAATAGAGAACAAGTCTTTTTTTCCAGATTTTTCTTCCCTGTGGATGATAAGGACAACCAGGAAGGGGAAAAGGGATGGAAGAGAACAATATGAACTGAGGTGCTTTTTTTCATCATAGCCTTCAGATGGAAGCTAAAACAGGCCAGCTCTAGTGGAGGATAACATAAATAACAGAATAACAGAGTTGGAAGAGACCTTGGAGGTCTTCTAGTCCAACCCCTTGCTTAGGCAGGAAACCTTACAGCATTTCGGACAAGTGGTTATCCAATCTCTTTTTAAAAACTTTCAGTGATGGAGCATTCACAACTTCTGGAGGCAAGTCGTTCCGCTGATTTTTGGAGAGTGGGGCTGATTCAGAATAACAAAGTTGGAAGGGACCTTGGGGGGTCTTCTAGTCTAACCCCCTGCTCCAACCCCCTATATCATTTCTGACAAATGGTTGTCCAATCTCTTCTTAAAAACTTCCTACAAGATGAAAAAAAGATAACAGGTTGTAAGAAAGAGGATTTTTTAAAAATGTATCTGATCACAATTTTATGTGATTGTCAGCTCCTTGGACATGTTTCCTCTCGCTGCAGTGGTAGTTGTACATGTGCAGGCAGCTGTTCTGTACTAAACAAACCCCATAAAAAAATAAAAATAAAGTGGAACTTCAAAATAGTTCATATAATCCGTAGCTTTTGCTAAGATGATTTATTACAACATACCGTTCTCCTGGGCATTCTTCGAAAAGCAGATTAATTGTAAAAGAATTATCTCAAAGAGGAATCATTGGGGCAACATTAGAGGATAAGGGATTGCTCCATTTACCTCTCCCCCCCCCCCTCAGAATCAGAATAATCAGGAGGGAATCATTTTTACAATGCAAACCATTTATTTGCAGCTAGATCGTTCTTCTCTCTACGTGCAGAGGAGCATATTCCTAATAGAATGGATGGAAAGAAGGCGTGGAACAAAATTCCAAGAGAAAACTAGTAGAATTCCAGAGGGGTGGGGTTTTTTCTAACCTATACAGGTAGTCCTCGACTTACAGCAGTTCATTTAGTGACTATTCGAAGTTGCAATGATACTGAAAAGGATGATATATGACTATTTTTCACACTTACGACCATTGCAGCATCCTCATGGTCACGTGATCAAAATTCAGACATTTGGCAGTGGACTCATATTTATGACCGTCACAATATCCCAGAGTCATGTGATCCCCTTTTGCCACCTTCTGACCTGCAAAGTCAAGAGGTGAGCCAGATTCACTTAACAAACCTGTTATTAACCTAACAACTGCAGTGACTCACTCAACAACCGTGGAAAGAAAGGCCATACAATGGGGAAAAATTTACTTAACTGTCTCACTTAACAACAAAGATTTCTGGTTGTAATTTTGGGCTCAATTGTTATCATAACTTGAGGACTACCTATATTGCCATCTAGTTCTGGTTTGGGTTCAGCTCCCTGTTTCATGCTTCTAGTCCACAGGAGGGGCAGTGAGGAGAGAAGCCATTAGTCATTTATTTATTTTTCCTATTTCTCCTCTGTCTTCCAATGATACCCGATATCGGAAAGCTGTAAGAAATGAAGGAGGCTTTGCATAGTAAAAATATAATGTAAATTAAAAGAGATTGACCAGCCATAGAAATCAGTTAAGAGAAAAAAAAAACAAATAATTTTAAAGAAATGGATAGTCACAAGTCACCTGAATGACTTTGAAAGACTGTGCTGAAATAAATAGGACATACTTCATCTTACAATTCCAAGAAGTGAATAACAAATATAATTAATTAAAGTATAAATTTAAACTATAAATACAGAAATTAAAAGGAAAAAAATCTCTATATACTGTAACAATTGGCATCATAGCAATAACACCAAGTCATTTTGAAATATGCTGCCCAAGGATCATTTTATGTATATTTTATTCAAATCAGAAATGTACTTTTCTAATTCTTTAAACTACAGGAAAAGGTGGACAGATTTCCACAGTGGCATCTTTGTCACTTTTCAAGGTCACATTGATGTCAAATTTGTGCTGTGTTTGTGCTCCAGGATTAAGTAGATTAAATGTGTGTGTTTTTGTGGGTGTTGCAATCCTTCAGATAGAATGCAAAAATTCATAATAGAAAGAAAGTTTGATTTCAGGAGAGTTAAGAGGCTGAATTCAGAACAGCTGATTAGAACAAGGGAACTGATGGAGTGATATTCTTCTTAATGAAAATAAACCAACTGAACTGTGGCAAAGTTAATGGAGAAAGACCAAGATAACAGCCAGGAAAACAGCAGGGGCTGAATTACGGTATATATACAGATTTCTTCCTTTTCCTTGGTTGCATAAGAGGAAGTCATCACACAGTAGATATGGAAGTTAGAGTTTGAGTTTAGTTTATTGATTACCCCACATAGCCATATCAAACTGCAGAGTTCCAAACACAAATTATTACTAAAATCGGATAATAAACAATTTAAAATGAAATTGGAACAAATACAATTTAAAGTGAAATTGGAATAAAATACAATAATTTAATCTATAGATTAAAAATATATATTTCAGTATCACCCCTACAATCTACCGCAATCAGTCCCACATATGCCGATCTCAACTGAACCATTTTGCTGAAGTACTGTGCCATATTCAATGTTGTTTTAAAATTTGGGCAGGTATAGAAGTTATAAAATGCATGTCTTCCGTGGTTTGATACCTGTTCAACTATCCAGGTTGTGATTTCTTATGGAACTTTTCACAGCCTCAAAGGCCAAGTTAGGACCTGAACTTGCTGACATCAATCTTTTATCATGCTATTAGTTAGAATTCAAGGAGATTCATGACCTGCAGGAAGAAAGAACTGTGAAATTCACTGCCAGAAATTTGTGTAGGCAGCTTTCAGTGGAAACTGGATGGGTTCATAGAAAAATCAGATTATCAGGGTTTCATCCGATAGTGGTGTCCTTGAATACTTCCCATCTGTAAGATCCCTGAGTATCCTAGAATGTTGGGTTAGATGGACCTAGAACCAGAATCAACTAAATTCAAATAACAGTCCTGTTTCAGTGACGATCTGTCATATATCACTTCCAAAAAATTTCATTAGTCATATCAATTTTATGAGTTATTCCCATCTTATATTCATAACAGAGTTTCCTATTTTGGTGATGATTATGGACTAGGAAATTAGTGTGTTAAACATCTATTGCTTGGCTATCTGGAATTTTCTATCCATGGTCTAAATGTTTAAATCTATTTCCTTCAAATTCACTGTCTTCTATTAACTTGATCTAAAATATAAAAAAGCGTTCTCCAAACAATAAACAGCTTTCAGTTATAAATTCAAAATGGCTTGGCATTTCTGGATTAAGGTAGAAACAAAATATGCAGTCCTTGTCTAGACTCTATGATGGCATGAGTACTCTGTTACAGTTGAATGGCACTCTTAATTTGTATGTATTTAGCATTAAGACTTCAGGTTTTTCCTCCATTTTTTTTAAATCTACAGCGTAACATGAGCTCTTGCCTGTTACTAATTATTTGAGACTGGACAATTGGATTGTCAGTGTTTAATTCTTCCAAAATATGTGTTTATCTTACTTAATTTAGGAGAGCCATGGTATGGTGGAAAGGAAAGTTTAAGAAGAATCGTGGTTAGAAGGGTTCTTGGTGCTCTCTGAGCTTGCTTGTTTTCTTGCAGACATTTCATTAAAGGTTGAGGACTGTGGTCTAAGCCACACTTAGTGACGGAGTATAAGATCCCCATAAAGATGGGTCATTTTTAGGTAGTAAAATCAGATTAGTAAGATCTCTGTCACAGCTATCAGGATACATTAATTTCAACTTTCTGTGTCTCTGGAGCCCGTAATAAGAACCAAATCCCTTCCAGCTCTGTTATTCTATTATTCTGTTATTATTGTACTATCTCTCTCTCTCTCTCTCTCCCCCCCCCCTCTCTTTCTCTTTCTCTCTCTATCTGAATCTAAAGCTGAGTTATGGAGTAATGCTTTCCAAACCTTTTTTTTTTTTTAGAAACATTGAACTGTTAATTCAATTTCTCACTCTCTTACACTCTCTTTGCTCAAGTTCATTTTTATTTCTCTTTATTTGAAAACATTTCAGTGACTTGCACAATTTTGCTGCAGGGAAGGATAAATATAATTTGTAGCTGAAGTTGTTGGTGAATGTTTACAATTTTCTTGGCAGATCTATTCAAATAAATATAGAAAGATACATTTTATATTATCTCTCTAATGACTAGATCCGGTGTTTAACCATCTCAACAACTTTAAAATGTGTGAACTTTAGAGTCTGGCTGGAGAATTCTGGGAATTGTCCACACATCTTAAACTTGATAAGGTTGAAAACGCTAGATGTTAACCTAATTTTAGGTAAACCATATATATATAACTACAAAAATCAGACAACTACATAGATGCTGATGTCCTATTGCAAATAGCAATAAAAATATGTAGTAGCTGCTTGAGCTGAAAACCTTCAGAAAAGTAGGAGACCACACATAGTGTCATTTGGAGTTTTGTGGTCTAGATAGGGCAACCTTAGTGTAAACAGATTTCCTCCTATATGCTAAGAATTATACTTCTGTCTAGGGCCTGATAATTCTTTAGATGATTTTTCTACCTGGAACTAATTGATGCTGGATGGAAGTTGATGGTCCTGACTTGTAGGTAGACATATGTGGCAGTCAGCATCTTCAGTGATGGTTGAGCTGAGACATAAAACGTGGCTTGTGGATCCTGAGTCAATTCCAGTTAGATCAAGGCTGTTCTTTGGAAAGTCTCTGGTGGCCGGGCTAAAATAGAAGTTGGGAGGCAATTTCTCTCCAAGATTGCTAAACCTCAGCAGTCCAAATGACCAGACTTAACGTGGGAGTCATTATCTATTAAAGGTTCTTTCTAGAAATAGCCTTTCCTGTGTGGGTCAAAGATCTACCTGATATAATGAGAAAGTCCTCTTCACCTGTGAGCTGTAACAATATCTCTGTATCCCTTGTCACAAAAGAAATTGACCAATAGTTCCATCATTTCACAAGATTGTTTCTGCACTGACGAATCTCCTGAAAGTCAAGCATGGATTCTGGAGACTTCATGAACACAGTCATTTAATGATTTAATTTTTTTAGCTACAATATGGAATAAATTTGTTTAACTTTCCAGGTTACAATCCTTGGATTTTCTGGTGGATTTATCATCCACCTCTTCTTAGCTTCTCAACTCATACAGGTTCTGTAATAGTTAAATCAACTTCTGTAACAGTTAAAAGAAACAGTTTAGTTTCTATTCATTCAACAATTTTTTTCATTTTATTAAATGCTTTAAAATAAAACAAAAGATGTACCTGTTACACAGTAGTCCTTTTGATGTCAAGAAGCTTATATTTTTGGAGTATCAAATTCTCAGGCTTAAAATGAAAATGCATAAATCTTGTGATATTATTTTAGAGAACCATCTGATTCTGAGATAGTATAACCATCTTCATCAGAGTTTTATGCTCTGATTGGGTCCATGAAACAATCTAAGCTTATTCATAGCAGCTGTAAAATGATCTTCTCAATGCACCTGAAATTTGAAAATAGTTGCCCAACTCCCACCCTATTGTGTTAAATAACAGTTGCTTCAGAGTAGCTTGTAGGGAAAGTTAGCACCCTTTGTATTTTAAGATCTGGTGACAACCGCTACACTGTTTGCTTATTTGGAATCTTACTTTCAAATATTAGCTTCTTAACGTCCTGTGTGAGGATCCCATATTAGATAGCTTCAGTTTCCCAGGCAACTAAATATCCACAACAATGCTTTGCTATTAGCTGTGAGCTGCTAGTAGAGAAGGGAGGAACCAAAAGAGAAACAGAGAGAGAGAGAGAGGTTATTCTCAGATGTTCAGCTATTACTTCAAGGTGGATATCTTATTCTACAAAGGGTGTTTGTACCTTCTTGGACCTTGGGGCAATTGCTCATGGCTGTGCTGGAATGGGCTGATGAGCGAACGGATCATCCTATCAAGCCAGAGACTTTTATCTGGCTGCTACTTCTGGACTCCGTTAGGGTCGATCAAAGACATTCACCTCCCTGTCAGTCACTCCTCCTCGGTCTTCCTTCTCTTTCCCTTTCCTTTCCTCCACTTTTCCTCTCCGAGGCTGTCAGCTTCTTAAGGTGGCTCCATGGCTTTACTCAGAAGTCCAGGCACATGAGTTCTTTCCTCTTAGCTGGGATAGACCATGACTTGAAGCATCATGAACTTGGAAGGACTTGAGATGATAGCCGTCCTGGTTATGATTGTCCTCTTTGTGAAAGCATTGGAACAATTTGGGCTGATTGATTCTAGCTTTGAAGGTAAGAGGCAATCGCTCCTAAAAATAATGGTGGGTTTCTGAATCTTGAGTAGGGTGATGAAGGGTATCTGTGAAGAGAACTTTTCATTTTTTTTTAATCTGTTACTCCTCCAAGGAATTTTTCAGAATTGATATTCAAGGGTTGCTGTCTTCTTGTATGGTCTTGAAAAAGCCCTGTGACAGGAGATGTTCTCAAGTGCTTTGAAGGAAGGGGGTGTGGTGAGAAGAGAAGAAACTTTGGCTAAGATCTTTGCTATCTATGCACGAATTCTTGTGTAAGATTTGGATTAACAGGAATGTGTTGTGTTGTGTAGTGAGGGAGAATGGGGAAAGGCAGAGGAAAGGAGATGTTTAAATGGTGCTCTACTTTAACAAACATAATATTCCAGGGAAGTAAAGGTTTTGTAGAATTATTCTATCAATAGGTTGGGGAAAATTCTTTTCACAGTTAAAAGTTTGAAGTATTTTTGGGTACATCCTACTTTTTATCTCTTTCCGGGAATTCATGCTTGAGGGAAAAATCATTTAGATTTTAGAAAAATACTCTTTTTTTCCCTGTTGTTTCAAGTTGTAAAACAGCTTGAAAACATCTGTGCTTGTAATGTATCCAGAAAGTGATCAGCGTATGGAAATTACCTAGAAAGATGTATTTTGTCACATTTTTCAAAGTTCTTAGCAAAGGTCCCTGAATACCCTTTAAGAATATCTCTTTTACTTGCCTCTGTATGAATTGTAACTCTGAATGAGACACCAAGAACATGTTGTTTGTCTAAATGACAGCTTCCAATTTTAACTGCTGGAAACAAAACTGGCAAAATGTAAATTTTTCAGTTTGGTTGGAGTTGGGGTTGTCCATTTATATAATCCTTTAAAGAAAAGATTATAACTCTTACAACTTTTACAAGAGTTAACATATGAATTATTCATATTTAACTTATGAAAAAATGTTCTCAGTGCTGTTTTTGTTTATTTGTCGAGTTTTGAACATTTAGGAAAACTACAAAGGAGGCATAATAATCAGCTACATCTTAGGTATGATGATGCTTCCTCAGTTATGCCCATCACATTTCTAAGTTTATTGTGATAGTCTAATTTATCCTACTGCATGAAAATCATTTTAGTCTTGCGGTAGGCTCATGTTGTCTACCTTCATGTCATATAGGCTGTGTGGTTGTTCTGTTTTCAAAATATAATGTTAAATAGATTGTTAGACATCCAAATTGCTTATACTGACATTTTAGATTGCCCTGATATGTTATTAATCCATTTATTTGTGTTTTTCTTCCAGTCTTTCTATAGCAGATTTAAAGGAACATAGCTATTTGCCAGTGGTTGTAAAGGTGTTAAACCATTGACAGTCAAAGGACATGACATTTGCTTGAGCAAATCCTGTAAGATTTGCTTTCTATGCGTGTTTTTGCCAGAAATAATTTGACTTTTCCTGTCAATGGTTGTCTTTTTGAGACTTTCATCTAAAGAACATCCTTAAAAATGTTGTTTTGTAAACACATTCTTGGAAATAAAAGTCATAAAAAGCTACCTTTTTATGACTTTATACCTTTTATGAGAGTTAGAATATGTTTTAGTGTAAGATGTATTTTTGTTTTGAAATCAAATTTAAAGTAATATAAAAATCTTCCAATTTTATTTATTTTCCGGCAGATGGTGATGATTATATAAAATATATAGCAAATCAATTCTAAGTAGATACTAGAAACTATCCTATCTGTATAAACTATGTAAACAGCAATACCTCTGTGTTATGCAAAACTTAGGATCAAGCAATATTTATTTGGGATATCCTACTCAGTTCTGTTTTCACTTTATCTAAAATAAAAGAAATCATTGCTCTATGAGGAATATTCAGAAGCCTTAATTAAGTCACATCTTTGTAACCCTAAGCAAAAACATATCCAAGTTCTATTAAGTTCTCCAAATCTGGCAAAACTTTTCAGAGAAGGAGACCTGATCTCTTTAGTATCCACAAAGGAATGAATAGAGAATATAGAATGATAGAGTTGGAAAGGACCCTGGAGGTCTTCTAGTCCAACCTCCTCCTCAAGCAGGAGACCCTATACCCATGATGGCAACCCTATGGCACGTGTGCCATAGGTGACACGCAGAGCCCTCTCTGTGGGCACGCAAGCTGTCACCCCAGTTCAGCTCCGCTGCACATGCATGCGTGCCTCCCACTGGCCAGCTGGTCATCGTATCTCTGCTGTGCATGTGCGGGAGTGGGGCGTGTGGGAGGGACTGCATGCACATGTGTGTGGAGCAGGGCATGTGCGGGGGCTGTGTGCATGCACAGGAGGTGCACATGGAGGACCATGCACACATTGCATTTTGGGGATTCTGGCGCATGTGCACACATTTGCACATGCATGTGCCACTCGGTCCAGAAAAGGTTAGCCATTTCAGCCCTATACCATTTCAGACAAATGGTGGACCAGTCTCTTTTTAAAAGCCTCCATTGATGGAGCATTCACAATTTCTGAAGGCAAGCAGTTCCACTGATTAATTGTCCTCACTGTCAGGAAATTCCTCCTTAATTCCAGGTTGTTTTTCTTCTTGATTAGTTTCCATCCATTTCTTCTTGTCCTGCCTTCTGGTGCTTTGGAGAATAGCTTGACTCCCTCCTCTTTGTGGCAGCGCCTGAGATATTGGAACACTGCCATCATGTCACCCCTAGATTATTTGTTAATTCTTACTCAGCTTTTGCAGAATTTAAGCAATGTCTATGTGCAAAACACAAGAGAGAACTGAATTTGCAGCTGGGATCCTTCTTACAGCTAAACCTTCCTCCCCTTGAGAGTCCAAGACATAATCCGAGGCTCTGTAGTGTTCATGTAGATAGAAATGGAAATGAGGTATAGTGGCGTGATCCACTTTTCTCTAGTACCTTAAAAAGTTTTATTCTATACCACCCCATATTGTATTATTTGCTTGGCTCTAAACTCCATATTTCTTTGTATTGTCCTCTAACAGCCTTGTCTCCTACTGACCTTGATGCTCAGAGACCTGCTGTCCTAGACTTACATTGTTTATCTCAACGTGTTGGTGTAACAAACAGATGTATAACTGTTGAAAAGGAGGATGAGTTGACAGATGCCAAAAAAAGACGCCTCCCCCTGGAATGTTCTTAGCAGGCCTTTCCAGATGTTAAATTAGATCGCCCTCCTCCATTTATGAGAAACTATTTAAGCCGAGAGAAATCCGGCTGAGATTGGACACTTCAGTGTGCCATGATTTCAGCTGGCACAAGAAAGTGGTTTGTCCAGTTTCTTTGGAGTTCCTGACCGCAGAAAAGGCATTTAGGTATACTTTTTTCTAGTAATTAGTAGCAGCTCAATGGACATTTGGGTTCTTTATTCTACAAGTGTGTTTATTGTCCTTTATACTTAAAGAACCTACTGGGACCCTATTTAAGTGATAGAACAAGTTTACATATAAGCAAGTGGTTTGGTATAGAACCAAACCACTAGAGGCCTCTGTTTTATAAAAAATACAAGGATGATTGTGGAGTTTTGTTCATGGGACCCTTTCTAGAGCATCTTAATCATTGATTTTTCAACCTGCATAAGTTATCATTTGACATGGGACATTAGTCAGACTTATTGGTTCTCCCTGTGAGCCTTGGAATGTATGTTTTAGGTCTTCCCCCATTGTGACAGTGCATTACAGGGAGAACTTGAGCCTAGAGGTCTCTTGGCCTGCTGCTCTTCTCTCCTCCCTGGCACAGAGTAGTCATCTCCCTTCTAGTTTTCAACTCATGGAAATAATAGTTCCCTTCCATTCTGTATGCCACCTTAAGGACTGCATTTTGTTCTGGTACTCCACATTAAGAAAAAAATGAGAGAAAATGGGACAGATCAAAAGAAGTGCAAGGACAACGGCCAGAGAGCTAGAATCGGGTGCATTTCTACTGGTTTGGACCGGTTCGCCTGAACAGGTTGTTAAAATAGCACCGGTTCGGGTGAACCGGTTCCTCCGTTTTGAGTTTGGCCTGCCCTCCCGCCCCTGCACTACTATGCTGACCTTTATTTCTTCACTTTTGAAGCACAGCTGATCGGTGCAGCAGCCCGGAATGCCGTGCCTCAGCTGTTTTTCAGCCCAGCGGCCTCAGTAAATTGTAAGTTGCTGATTGAAAGATGTGCACACAGCATGCGTTTGGCACTCGTGCACGCAAAGCAGTTGTCAGATTGGTTGGAACCCACCCCAGGCTGGAATCTAACTCTTATGAGAGAAGACTGGGAAACTGCATATCGTCAGACCCACAGAAACAAGTACAAGATGGAGTTACATTTGAGTAGTACTTTTATTGTTACTTGCCTACAAATAGAATCTTGCCAGACTAAAGCAATTATTTGCAATAACTACAGGTATACTCTGTGAATGATTAGAGGGGTCCGAATTTGGTCTCTTCCTGCCTACCAGACATCCCAAGCTTCACTGTCTCTTGTCCTCTGGGAAAGAGCCCCTCCTCCCGTGACTCCAGACTACATTCCACCACAATGTTTAATATTTACCATGAAGAGAAAACAACCATGGAGGAACCTGATGGCAGTTTTCAAGTATCGGAAGGGATGTCACAAAGAAAAGAGTAAAGTTGTGTTTCTCTATGGTCCTAGATAGCATAGCAATAAAGAATATTCTTCTGCTTACACGAAGGCAGATTTAAACTGAATGTTAGGAAAGCATTAAATGAAAGTAAGAACTGAGGGAGATAATGAGCTTCATGGAATGTTTTCACAGCTGGATTTGTCATCTGTCTTTCAAGGATGCTTTAATTTGGATTCTTGCTTTGCTCTTCACGGTTTAGGTAGCTCTTTCTATCTCTAGGATTTTATGATGCTCCGGTTTGCAAACAGGGGCCAAAGTGAGAGACACAGCAGCAATGCCTTGTCTTGTCCTCCACAGCCCCTCCAAGGATCAGTTGGGCTTATAGCAGAAGGTCTACTGAACCAGAGACACCGGGGCCACCTGCAGCTCCTAAAAGTGGCCCGTACGAAACTCCAAAGTTGTTACAATTAAAATGGTCGTATTTAACGTGAAGACAGAAATAATTAAATGCATGACCAAAGCATTCCTTGTTAATGTATGGCATTCAATGCTTTTTATTTGAATTAAATTTAAACTATAATAGAAGTCGAATCAGTCATGTTTTTTTTTTATCACTGTCCTGCATTGAAGCACACCTTGTGTGACATGCTACGAATGGGGGAGTGTAGGTCTCAGCCAGGAAAACACACAGACCTGCCCTAGAGGAAGAAGGCAAAGGGACAAGCAGGGGCCCCTAGAAGAAGTGGGCTACTCTACTTGGACCTGTCCCGTGGAGACCTTTCTGAGCAGCTTCAAGCAGCGGCAAGTTCTTTGGAGTTGGCGCTTGAAATCAGGGGCACCAGGAAAAGACCCAAATGGGAATCCAATGCCATTCAATGCTTTCTCTTTGTTGCCCTGAGATGCTTCAGCCTTGAAATCAGTGGTGGGATTCAATTTTTTTTTACTACCGCTTCTGTGGGCGTGGCTTGGTGGTCATGTGACTGAGTGGGTGATGTCACTCATCACACCCAGCCCCACCTCCTGGCCAGTCGCCTCAAAGGAACAGGCTGTTTTCAGGCTGTTTTTCGGGTCATTTTCAGGCCATCTTCCCAGCCAAAATCGGCCTGGAAACGGCCCTGGAAACAGCCTGAAAAACAGGCCATTTTT
>JANHJO010003297.1:86102-107571 GCA_032468235.1 Pseudoxyrhopus heterurus
GTCTGTCTATCTATCTATCTATCTATCTATCTATCTATCTATCTATCTATCTATCTATCTATCTATCTATCTCTATCCATATCTACCCATCCACCCACCCATCCACCCACCCACCCATCTGTATACATATATTTATACATATATATTAAATATGATTACAATGTGTTTTTGGATTCAGCTGCAGCCAAGGGAGGCCACTTGCTGAACTTCAGGTGGCCAGTTGAAGCTCCACGCTTTCGAAGGGCAGCAGCCCAGGGGAGCTGGCTTTTAATTAATGGTTTGCGAGAATGGCCTTGGGAAGGGGAAGGAGGAGGTTGCTTAGGAAGGGGTCAGATAAGAGCCTGCAGCTGCCGAACTCAGGGAGAAAGAGGTTCAGAGGAGACCCCCGTCCAATTTTCACCAGAAGACAGTGAGAAACTCAACAGCAGTTTCTCCTTAGTGACTGTTTGAAGTTACAAAGGCCCTGAAAAATTCCGAGGAATGACCGTTTTTCACCACTTATGACCGTTGCAGCATCCCCATGGTCACGTGACTTCCGTTCGGATGCTTGACAACCGACTCACATTTATGACGGTCGCAGTGTCCCCGGGGTCACGTGATCCCCTTCTGACAAGCAACATCAGCAGGGAAACCGTGTGACTGACTCACTTAACAACTGCAGCAATTCGCTTAACGACGGTGGCCAGAAAAATCGTAAAATGGGGCAAAGACCCACTTAACAAATTGCTCTCTTTGCCACATAAATTTGGGGCTCCGTGGTGGCCGTAAGCCGAGGACTAGCTGTACCTTCAGACTTGCGAAATGCTATTGATGCAAGCCTACACTGAAGCAGAATTAAGATCATCTCGTCTTGTTTCCTGTCTGGTCTACCTGGAAAGGTTGACCCATCTGGCTGGATCTGGCCGGGACGCCTCTCTGTAACTTTTGGGGGGTATTTTCTTTTGCCAGGGTGCCCCCAACACCTTCTGATGACTCTGTGTTCTGTCCTACGCCCAAAACACTCGGATCGATACCAGTTCTAAAAGGTGCAGTGTTTTTATTTAAACCAAACTCAAAAAAAGCAGTTCTGTGAAAGAAAGTAAAAAGCTAATTACCGGTTGCTTCTGGCAAATTCTCAAACACAGTCCGGGCCGAATGCCAAGTGATTATCCCAATCAAAAACAAACCCCGTAATGATGTTGCAGTCCAAACTTATACTTAAAGACTTGTTGCAAAGAAATGAGGAATTACAAAGCTGGAAAACTCTATCCAGCAAACCACTAACCAGAACCAGGACCAGAACCAGGACCACGATACTTGACTCACACCAGAATAGTCAGTTGTTCTCTGCAAAGGGGTTGTTCCCAACCATACCCCTTTTAACCACTCAAGGGTATGGTTAATTACTGGTCAGCTTTAGCTCAACCTCTTCCTTTCTTATGTTGCTGCTGTCTTCTCAGCAGCCTCCTGATCCTGGCATAACTTAAGGCCTCCTCCCCACTACTGTCAGAAACCACCAGCTCCTGATAGCTCATGAAGGGGCCAGCATCTGGCGTATTCCCAACAGCCGACTCCTCTCTTCCCTCCGGTTCCAGCTCTAGCTCTCCCTCTGAGTCAGAATCGTCTGCTAGCTCAGCAGCACACTGCGGAGCCACAAGTATGCTCCTCTATGCACTTTTGGAAACAGCATCCAAAAGCAATTCCAGACCAGAGCAAGTATTGAATAGCCATCTGATGGCATTTAGCACATGATTAAAAAGCAATCTTCAATAAAGAATTTTTCTACTTTCGCGTTGCACAAAATTAAATTTTAGAAGAAGATAGTAATTAGAAATCCCTATTCCAAACAAAAAGGATTCCACTTTCAATTGCTGTCAATCAATGTTGAGTTTACCATTTTGTGACAAATTAAGACATATTTAATTGTTTTATTTCATGTTTTTGATGCTCAACTTATATTATCTGCTTAACATATATTTCAATCTGAGCCCTTGTAGCAAAATAGCATATGCATAAAAAAATAGGATGAAGCAAAATCTGTTCTCTTGAATTTTTCTTCCCTATGTGCTATACCTCTGGAGGTCCATTAAACGAGTAGGCATAAAGAATTGGTTGAATCATTATAAGTGACTGAGTCAGATCTTGACGCATGAAGTGATGGCGATAATAAGAACTTTCATCAGGACTGTTATTGAACACTTGCAAGAAAGGAGATCTTCTTAAATGGAACATAAACTGCAAAAGAAAACAAGTCCAACATAACTCTACTATAGCAAATGTTTAAGCTCATTGTGCATCAAATTCAGATCAGCGCACTAACATTATCTGAATGAAAATGTTTTCGGATTCCCTTCTTGAAACAGCTACAGTATAGATTAATGCATATAATAGTGTCTCAGTATGTAGATCTTATAATCAAACTTTTAAATATAATGAATCTTTTAGTTCATGATGAAATCAAGCAATATTCACAAATAACACACAATCAATTTAATCTTGAAAAGTAGCAAGTAATATCCTTTAGGAGAAAAAAAAACAGCTTTGCTTTTCTAGTCTGATCGGTAAGTCTCTTGATTTCTATTATAACTGCAACCTCACTGCAGAGGTTTAGATCCCATTACCCCCACTCAAAAAAAAAGTCCAATGAAGCTCATGTACAAAATAAGCAGCATTCAGTTTTACTGAAATGTCGCAGAGTTGTAATCTACTATTTTGCACCTTTTCTGGCAGTCTTTTCTAGAACTGCTCATGGTTGCCTCTATCAATTTTTTCTAAATCCTTGCCCTCCTCATCTCTAATATTTTTACAGAGGACTGGAGACAGGCACTTCCACTTCCATTAACCGAGCTGCTTGCCTCAAAATCTCCAAGATGCAGGTCACAATAATTTTTCCACTGTATCTATTGTATTTCACTCCTAATTTGTCATTAAGATGCACTACTTGTATTGACAACATGTTTTTGTCAGACTTTAATCATGCTTTATTCTTACTCACCTGTGGGTAAAGGGAGAAAGTTTCTGAAAATCTGAAGGAATTTGGGTCATCCTTATGATATTCTCCAAATTTCTGGCACTGCGAGATTTAAAAACAAAATGTGTTCAGTATGGCATTTTTAATATTATTACTTTGTAAAATAATATGTACTATATCTTCCTCTAAAAGTCTGTAAACTTCAGATTTCAGAAAAGTGTTAAGGCTTGAATCATTCTGTATCCATAAATATTACATGAACTTTAATAGTCAGGAATATCTCTAAATAATAGTTTATTTTGTACGCTACTTTTTTGCTCTCAATTATGTTCACAACTATGATTTCCAGACAATAAAGTGTTACTTGAATGATACAGCAACTGAGAAAAACTATGGCAACTTACATATCTGGAGAGAAACTCTGTTAATATAAAAACTTGACAAGTAGAAATCACCTTCAAATAAATATTTTATTTCTTACATTAACACTTTATTATACAAAATATGTCAGATTAAAAATCAACTGTCAATTTTCCTAATATTTTTCATCACCCAGTGAGCAGGTTTTTCAGGTGTTTATTGTTCCCAATTATGGTTTTAGTATTTTTAAAGCATTAGATTTGCATCAGACCTAGCAGAGGGACATGTTCAGTTCTAAAAGAAATTAAAAAGCACAGCTTTAGGAAATAGTGTTACAGGTGGCAGTCAGCATATTCCTTATAAATAAGTAACAGATCCAATTCAGAACCTACTTCTTAGTGGAAGAAAACATGTACAGTAGAACCTCTGGTCACGAACGCTTCTGACCACGACCAAATCAGGTTGCGACCAAAGTTATGGAATGAATTATGGTCATGGCCAGAAGTTCTACTGTACTAAGATTTGTGGGAACTTTTCTGCTGGCAAATAAGAAAAATGAGAGCCCCTTAAGCCAATTATAAAACTTGTCCTAAATTGTATGGTATTCTGTATCGTCCTTGCCCTTTATTTCCATCATTATACAGAAGTCAGGAACAAAGAGGGAGAATAGAAAAAGACAAAGGGTAAGACAATATAGATATGAAAGTAGTAAGAAAATTAACACATGTAAAAGGAAAATGTTATACCATAAGATTTTCGTGTAGAAACTTAGTTATCAATCAAGATATGTACTGTGGAAATTGAATCTGAACCCCATATTTTACTATGTTTTAGTTTGTAATGGTTTTATGTATTTGTAAGTTTGTGCGTTGTGTAATTTATATTTTTGCTTTTTTGTGGGGGGTTTTGGTTTGCTTTGTTTTTAAAGTGAAAAATTCAATAAAGTGTGTTTAAAAAAAGAAAAAGAAAAATGAGAGCCTCAGTTTGGCATGAACTAGATTAAAAATACCTACTTCTTTACTGGGATCATAATCCAGTGGACTCAGAACAGCTATTTAAAGTCATTGTTAATGCAACTGCTATTTTATAAATAGCATATTAAGTTGGATTGTTAGTATATGTGGAACCTACTTGTTCTTAACAAGGTATTTTACTACTTAAGAACTATTTCATGCTTGGATACAAATGAGGAAAGGATTAACAATAACAAAATACTGTACTTTACACATCATTAAGTGTTATTAGCATTATTACCATGTACACTAGCCTAATCTCAATAGACTGGATTCAAAGAAACCATTTGGTTCATAGCCCAAGAAAAGCTCTAGGCAGAAATCTCTGTCTAGAGTCAGAGAAAAGGAGGGAGGTGATTTTTGCTAATTCTCCATTAGTGTGCTAGAGTGTTCTAAAGAGGCTCTATGCCCTAAAATATATTATGGATAAGAAAGGAATAATAAAACTACCTTCTGACCTAAACTATCCAATTATTCAGGAGCAGGAATGCTCTGTCTGCAGCCAGCCTCTGCTTACAGAAGATCTGGATCCAGCTCAAGATTTACCTCTGAAAACCCCTATTACACGAATTGTTTAATCAACTAAAAATAGGATAAAAACTTTTATTATCCATAAATATTAAAATAGGCTTTCCAAATTTTTACTCTGCTGAGAAGAAGAGTAAAAAATCAATTCTCTGATTTCTACAAGGATTTTTGAATTAGTTAGCAATAATTAATCATACAAGATCACTGCCATGGTGCCTATATTTAACCACAGGAACTTAATTGTTCTTTTCTGTTTACAATGGAAACAAACGGTTGAGGAACAAATATGGAACAATAGCTCTTCCTAAGTGTAACCTCTGGATAAACATCTCTGAAGAGACCTCACCCTTGAAAGAAAACTATTTCTAAAACATTTTGAATGCCTTACCAATCTGATAAGCTGTCTGTCCAACCACCTAAGCACATCAGGTCCTTCTTCGGTCTCAGCTCTATAGACTGCTAATCTTGCCATAAGAATGGCAGCTGCTTCCTGGTCAAAAGAAGCCGCGATGTTTTGAATCTGTGTCTGAGCATCTGCCCAGCTGCAAAACAAAAAAAGCAACTATTTTATCACAAATTTAGCCAAATACCAGCAAAAACAGCAATTTATAATTTTGTCACTTGAACAAATCTGAACTTTTCTTCATATTCATTTTCAACACTATAGCAAACCATTCTTTGCAGAACAACCAGAAATTAATATTTCCCAGAAGAAAGTGGTATCAGATATGGATTGTGCATACTGTACTAGCAACAAAATTCTTCTAGTCCCCGCAAAACTTGTGACTTTTATCCTCGTTTAAAGTTTATTTTTTCCACAAAACAAGTCATTCGGGTTTTAAAATTCCTTATCCAACTTCACTTTCTACATAATACCCAATATTTATTATATATGTCTATTATATGACCAATATTGATAGTTCTTGGTATTACCCTCCAACATAAGACAAAATAAAATCCAGTGTAGGAAAAACCCTTCCTAATTCACATGGGAAGTTTTGCAGAATTCCAAATGCATATTAGATCTGCACTGCAAGCAAAATGTTGCCATTTTAAATAAAATGCTATCAAGCTTTACAATTTGAGCAGAAACAGTTACATTTATTTTATGAAATTTGAATTCAACTTTTGTAATTAAAAACAATCCACAAATGGATATTGAAGCAGAAAAGATGGCATATGGGTAGATAAATACATTACACCCCTCTCCAAATACGCTTTTCCAGAGAAAAACCACAGCAAAACCACAAACATTTGGAAAAGCAAGAATGCCGATAAACTGGAAAAAGATTCCAAGAGGCAGACTTAAGAGGAAGGAGGGATACTTTGATAAAACCCATAACAAGAACTCTCTAGAAAGAAATTATATTCATGAAATCCTATCTTTTTATTCTCTCAAAACTACTATTGCTTTGTAGTCCTACCTGACGATCTCATACCGTAGTCAAACACTAGCTCATTGACCTCACTATCTAAGCAAATAGTTTGGTGCTACAATCACACGTACATTCTAATTTGTATAACTCTATACAGAGAGATTATATGTCCCAATCTTGTAAATTTGTCTTTTGCCAACCAATTTGTACTTCAACAGAATTATGTACATGTCTCTGATTCAAAATGAATTCTTAACAATTGTTTTACAATGTGTTTGCTCTGTCTCTTTCTCCCCCTCCCTCCAACAAACTCAGTTCTATATTAAAAAACTAACTTCTCAAGCATATAAATCTGGTTTAATATTGCAACCTAAAATGTCTATCAAAGCATGTCTATCAAAGCATCTTGTCTATCAAAGCATCACTTCCCTATTGAATACTATTAACTAATGTACATATCATTCAGATGTCTGGAATGCTACATCAAAAATTAATGCTTACTTTCTGGCAATAGTGGTTACTCTAATACGTTTTTGTCCACTTGAATGCTGATATTGAGTCACAAACTGAATTGCACCCCGTCCACCTTGAGGAATTGGAGCATTGTGCTGTTTTCACAAGGGAAAAGGTAGATAGAATCATAAAGACATTGAGAAAGCAATTTAAGGAGGTAACTGTATTACCCAATCCATTCTAAAAATTACCTGCCAAAAGTGAGCTAAATTACCAAATCTGTAAATTTGTTCTTCATCTTTAGCTATATCTAAATATACCTAAAACTGGATATTTGAAATACACATAGATTTCTCAAAACAAAAATGGTTCTTAATCAATATTGATAATACATCCTGTTCTATACTAAATTGGACTTGTTAACAATTCTTAACATAGAAAAATTTCCACATGCTATATGTAGCATTGTAACTGTAACAGATTAAGATAAATAACAATTTTCCTCATGACTATTGGTGTTGATTGGTGTCTATTGAGTTTATGGCACAGATAAGATAAAGCGGGACCTTCCTGTTTCCTATTCTTTATCAAAGAGGATTGTTTACAATGCTTATGTCTCATCAAATTGACACAATTCAAATGAAGAACATAGAATTTGCTTTTCTTTATCTTTGATGGTCAAACAAAACAATTTCATCCATGTTTTTCCTCTAATTTTATGTTGTGATTCTGCTCTGATTAAAATAACTTTAATTTATTATTTCTAAAACATCTTTTACAAACAGAGCAGCAGAGAAGGATGAAGGCAGAGAACAAAAAATAATTGCTGCTCTCCTTCTCTGGAAATAGTTATATAATAATTGCCAGTTTGACCAACCTTATTTGAATATACAAATATTAGGGAACTAAGTTTAGTTAATCATAAACCAAACAGCATAATTACTCAGTTTTTCTATTGATGTGTTGATTCTTCTTTTAAAAACAATTTATCAATAAAGTAGGAATTTTTAAAAAGAAACATGAAAGATGTGCTATAGAAAACTCAGCTTTTAGATTACTATGTATCTTCTTCTCTAAAATTTTGCTAATTTCATTTCTATTAATATCCATACTTAAATATTTCCCAAAGCCAATTAAGGCAAGCCATTAGTCTATTTTCATAAAAGACAAATATCTTTGTCAGAACACTTAATATTACAGTAACTCCCTTTTTACAACCCTGTAATTCTCAATAAAGCATGGTCAGCTATTTTTATCTTACCTGATTCACCACCTCAAAATACAAAGCTAAAGTTGTAGTAGGATTAAGTCCACAAATCTTCCATTGACAAGTACCTCCTGTTCCTATTTCCTATAAGGAGATTGCAAATGAATTTGTAGTAATAATACAATCTGCTACATGCTAGTAAAACTTACTGGCTTTAAATGTATTCCATTAGAACACCTCTTCTTGATTTATTTAGATGCAGCAACCTTATGAGACCCTTTTTCATGATACCTGAGATAACACAAATCAGCAACAACTACTAATAATTTAGAAAGAAGAAATTAAAAAGCAAATACAGAGTTTCCTCCCTAAAGATTCCATATGTAGTGGTACATTTCCTTTGAAGTAAAGTCCACATAATCATTATTTCTAGAACTGTAATAATGCCCTCTCCAAAAAGAATGAAAGTTTTCAAAGGCTTAACTCATTTTATATTTAAAAAAACATTTTGAGACTAAAGCCTACTTCAGATGCATGATGGAGTATCTAAAAATGGAAGCAACAAAATGCCACCTTATGGCCAAAAAGAAAACAACAGAGTATCTATGCTGATACTTAGCAAAGTGTTCCTTGCGCAGATCCAAAAAAATAAACAAAATTGGAAATTCTGTAATAATGAAGCTACAAATGCTCTGAACAGTTATACAAAAGCTATTTCATAGTAAAAACCAGAAAGACAGCACAAGGGGTAAAATAAATGAGCTCAAAACTTTCTTATTTACCTTATCTTTAACAACTTCATAAGAATGTTGCTAATGTAATTGTATGATGTTGTAAATCTGTGTCTGTGCCTTAGAGTCAGTTTTGACTCCTGGCACCTGCCTGGACTAGTTCTTGCAGTTATTTTTCATGATGCAGTATACATGAATCCTTAATCGAAGAATAAATCCAATGTTTCCCCAGTTTGTCCACCAAATCTGCTCCAGAGGATTCCATAATCCTCTATGGTGGATTTGGAGGACACAGAGAGGCCAGCAAAAGAAAAGAGAAAATTTGAATCAGACCTTTGGATGCCACTTAAGCTAATCTATAAGAAAAGAATCTAGTGAATGATGATGGTGTATACATCACCCGATTCCTATTGACTCTGAATGTTAAGTAAGAGAAAGCAGAATGCAATTAAAAAGATATCTTGAAATTGAGAGTCATTATGGCCTAAAATTTAAGACTACTCAAAATTTTGTTTTAAAAGTATACAGATGATAGTAGATGGAAATAATAGTAGATGGAATCCAAAGTTACATGGGCAGACCAGTTGCTTTCTTCTTACCCATAGTTCCCTGGGTACCTCAAAATTTGCTCTAGAACAGGGCTGTCAAACACATGGCCCATGGGCCGGATGCGTCACATGCTGGCCACACCCCCGTTTGGTTTAGCGAAGGGGGAAAAAGTCCCAATACATCACGTGATGCTGCCATGACAACGTGAATTTGACAATCCTGTTCTAGAAGACTGGAGTTTTCCACCATTTCTGAACAGATTTTGAGAATACGGAAGCTCCCACATGAAAAAGGAAAGCAAAAGGAAAATCAGTAGTATTTTATACAGATAATTAAGAGGCTATTCCGGAACATCTCATTGTACTCATGCAAAAATCCTATCCACAGGTTAGGAAGTCACAAAACCTGGTGAAACAGATGGCAAAAGAGTGAAACAAGACTATACACTTTATTATTATTGTTATATTTTTATTCTACAATTTTAATGTATACTGTATATGACAATGAACATACCTAATACTCCTGCCTACTATTTCCCCGCAACAGAAGCCCTGTGAGGTGAATTGGACTGAGAGAATGATTGGCCTAAAAAACACCTACCTGACTTTCAGGACTAAGGGAGGCCTAAAATGCAGTGTTTCCTGATTTCTAGGCCAGCACTGTAATTACTTCCCTAACTGTCATATTCTTCCTACATGTGGAATGCATATTGGGGGAAGCTTGTTTGGAAGAAGATATGTGTGTTTTTAAAATTAAAGGAGGGAAATCAGTAGCCTGTGCTATTCTAATGACACTATTCTGATAGTTGAAAGTGCAAATGATCTGCAAGCACTAGTAATGAAAGCACAGTGAAAAAATGGGAGTAAGATTAAAGACCAAATTAATGGCAAAAAGGTACAGCAACCAGCCTTAGAATTGACAGTATAGATATTGAAATGCTGAATAACTTCTACCTTTTAAGATTAATTAGCAACAATAATCAGCAATCAAGAAATATGTCATGGACCAGCACTTGCTAAAGTAGCAATGAAAAAAAGATATTCAGATGCCATATTCTGTGACATTATAGAAGTGAAAGCTGGGCTTTGAAGAAGTAGCATAGAAAGAATATTTTGAAACTTTGGTATTGGAATATCATGAATAGCCAAGAAAATGAAAAAAATGAATCATCAAACAAATAAACCCAGCATTTTTACTCGAGATACAAATTCCAGTTCAAATTATCCTACTTCAGACACATTATGTGAAGACCAAGATATCTCTGGAGAAATCTTCACATATGATCTTCACATAATGTTGTGGAAAGTGTTGGAGAATGTGTAAAGAAAAGAGGACCAGTACCAAGGTGGAAGAACTCAATTACTGTGGCAATGAGTGCATCACTGGAAGAGATGAAGGACCAGATTGGGAACAGATCCTCCAGGATAAAATCTTTGTGGTCACTAAGAGTTGACACTGACTTGATGGCATATAATCAAACATGTAACTAAGTAACAAAAGAATTATTTAGGTTATTTTACAAAGAATAAAATCTCTATTGTATTTCATATGTTAAAAAGAGCAATGATATAGATTGACAGTACCCGATTTTCATTTTATATAACTTACATTTTCTGATACACAAGGGCTCTTAGAATTGAGAGATATACAGGGTCCAATTGCTCCAGATACCTTTATTTCTCTTGAAGTCTACATAGATTTCAACGTAAAAGAGAATAATATACAAAAGCTGGGTTAAAATTCAGTTTAGTAATTTTACTGTAGCCTGTAAAAGTGAAACTAAGTAGTTGCTCTATCTAGAATAAATTTGGAGCAGAACCAGTCAATCTTTGAAAAATAGTATCTATGATTTTGCTAAACAAATGGTTATGTTTCTTCTTCAAAATTATATATTTTGCATTAAAAGTTTTTCTAGTGTTTATGCACTACTTTCTCATATTATTAGACCAAATTACTCAGTTTTCTTTAAATTTAAAATATTTATTTTCCTTTAGAGGAGTAATTGGTTACAGATGTTGGGTGATCTCTAGGAGCAGGAATCTGAATTAGAATATTTCTATTGTCCTTTGAAGCCTTATAATTTCCCAATTCAGCATTATATCAAATCATATTACGAATGTATAGAGGCCACGATTATAGAATTCTCACAGGTACTGGCTCTCCAGGATGAGATGTTTTTAAACTGAGAATCCAGAACTTAGACTAAGCCCTCAGCATGAAAAATCTGCATTTACTATTAAAGCTATTGTCTCTTTTCAATATTATTTTATTTCTCGAACAGCATTTCATTACTCGAGCAAAGTATGGATAAGCCATATTTTAAGTATGGATAAACCTTGTTTTCATATGCTGCTGCTCAACTGTTGAAATGGCAGACAGGGAAAAATGTTCACATTGACAAAGATTTCTATTAAATATTCAGTACCTCATGTGAATCGAATCTAAATATCCTACTTATGATTATACTCCCATGCACTAGAGAGTTTGCTGTAACTGCACAGGAACATAAAATGCATTCAGCAAATTTATTTTGTGGGCTTGTAGGAAATGAAATTAATACAGTTTAGCCAAACAATGAGTGCAGAATCACAGCTGCACAGTTAAAAGTTTACTTTGCATCTTTAACCCAAGGACATCAGTCACTGAAGGACATCAGTCAGTGTTTTATTTCATTGTGAAAAGAAGCTGTTCAATTTAAACAGTTTATTTTCACAGTGAAACAAAATACTTTACTCCAAGCTTTAAAAATTTAAGCAGAATGTTACTGCTAGCAATACTCTCTTTCCACAAAAGTCTGTTTAGCTCTGAGTGCACAGTAAAATTTTATGGGTTAAGAACACCAGAACCTTAATTTTTTATAGTAAATGTCATTTCTTACCTTAATTTCTAAGGTACCTCCAAATCCCATCTTGAATTGCCCTTGTCCATCTTTTGTAAACACCCGCTGAAATGTTTGTTTGAACAAAGATGTATTGAAAGAGTCTCCCATTACCATGTATCCTCTACATGAAGACAAAAAAAAAGTAAGACACAGATATGGACAGTCCTAAAGAACAGTTACATTGTCATTTATTGCTTTCAAAACCTGGTCTCCCACTACAACTGCACATATCTGCATCTGGAAAAACCTCTGTCCTTTTATATTTATTTACAATTTTTCATATTTGTTAATGTAATGTTTAAAAGTGTCATCAGAAGTAAACAAATGTTATGGCATCTGTCATTTTACTTTTTAATATACAATTTATTCAAGAACATGCATAATCTATATGCTATAAAAACTCTGATTCCCATAATCTTTAACTGGTTGAAACAGTGCATCATAGAGTAATTAATTTTGAGCAAGGTGTTTCAAATTACAGAATAGCTAAATTACAAATGCATTCAAAATCCATGACTCGTGACCCATGACTTCCATGAAATTGAAATTTGGCAAATTTCATAAAACTGTTCATTATATAGAATTATCATAAAGCATTATGACATAATACAAAATGTTATAAAACATTTCCTATGGTGAACTCCTGATGTTTCTATACTGGATTTCTTCGAGGGCCAGATCAACATTGTAGTTCTCCTCCGCGGGGGGGAAGACGGGACGGATGCCTCCTGCAGCACCCTGCCGGCCAAAATGGGGCTGGGGGGCGGCCCCCCACAACCCATTTTGGCCGGCAGAGTGCTGCAGGAGGTCATCCCGGCTGAAAATGGGGCATGGGGGGCCGCATGCGCCCCCCCCCTGCTCCATTTTTCTGCCAGAGGCACCGCAGGCACCGGGCTGGCCTTGAGTTTGACATCCCTGTTCTATATGGTTCAACATGGTCTTTCAAGACAAATACATCTCTTAATACTGTACCTCCCTGAATTTTTAAGGACTTTTCAGAAATATTAGAAGTTCTACTGTTGTTAAAGGCATTGAGGAAACATCTCTGAAACAATGGCCCAAGGGATCATGGGCTGTTAGTGAAGAAATAAAATTCACCAAGCAGGACTATTTGAAGAGCAGCTGCAGATAGCACTGAATTTACAACCATTCATGCCTGAAGTTACTATTGTTGCAGCGACTCTGTGGTCATGTGATCAACATTCAATGTCTGCCTGATACATAGATTTAGGGAGAGAGATGAGTGGACGGTCCCAAATGAGATTGCAAGTCAAGCACTACCCATAGATCCTATTTAGCAATTTGAGCATATTTTAACCTAATAGGGCTCCAGAACTAAATGACAGAACTGAACTTTTGAGTAAATAAAAAAAAGATCATATTTATGAGGTCTATTCAGAAACATCAAAAGTTTTGGCTTCTATACTAACTACATATGCTCATATACACAAGTCCAGTTGGCACATACAATGAATGCTTTCCTTTAACTGTTTGTTGAAATAACACTTCTTCAGTAAATTATATACTTTCATATATTACATACCCTGTGTAATTAGGACAACATTTCATCTCCAAAAGACCAGTTTGATCTAATGCGCAGGCATAGATGTCAATAACATGACCTGTTGTAGCAGCACGATTTGCAAGAGCTTCAAAATGCTATACAAAAAATATAATTTTTCCCAATTAGTTGAGTTTCTATAGGCATTAATTAATACAAGGTATTCAGCTCTATGACAAAAAGATGAGGATTAAATGCTTTGCACCTTTTTAATCCTTCTCAGTATATTTTGATAGTATTGACTTGCTGTATTTCTTTTCATGATTATATAACATAAACAAAAATGTCAACAAAATGTTCAAAATTATATCTATTAAGCATGTTATACAAACACAACTCATGAAATATATTTTGATTATAAATTGATATACTATGCATCAGTATTAATTCAATATTTTTAGTATACCATCTGAAGCCTATAATTGTCACAATGTTTCAAGGGATATTTTTAGAAAGACTGTAAACAATTAAATTCTGGAAAATATATATAATCTAAGGACTAGGTCATTTTGGAATGTATCAAACACACTTCTTAGCTAATATAAATGAAAAGTAGCATTTATTGAATCTCTTACCTTAGTACCTTTTTTAACATATTTGGCATTATCTTTTTCAATGTCATGCCAAGATCGTATAGGGAGCTTAAGTTCATCTCCTACAACCATCCCAGGCCCCTGGGTAGCCGGTCCACCAATAAACATCATTATGCGAGCACCAGTATTAGGGAAAGTACACTGCAGGATAATAAATACAAGAAACAAATGAGCTTCCTGAAGCCATTCCATTGCTATTTACAACTGTTTATTCATGTTCTAAAAGAAATTGTTACCAATTATTTATTTATGTATTAAATTTGCTGTCCATCTAACTGTCCACATTAGATATGTAAAGTTGAAAAATTATTGCTCAAATTTTAGTATATTTGATATTTATAAGAAAATGTTTCAGAAAATTATTTACCATCTTTAAAAAGAGTTATCTAGTTTAAATCGAACTCACATTAACTTAATTATTTGCCTATATCAGAGATAACTTGTTACCTCTAGCAGTCCTACAGCTATGGAAAGAGCCACTCCAGAAGATCGCAAAGGTCTTTTACCCTGGGGAACAGGCCAAGGATCCCGTTGCAATTCACCCAAGAGATCTGTGAGATTCATGTCTATTTTCTGTACTGGTTGTAAGAATCTACAAAGAATAAACAGAGTTTTGCTCTCAGGAAAACTATTAAAAAATTCTTTTTTTAACTGGGAGGTGAAATCCAGCCTCACACAAGGAGAAATCCATCCTGAGTTCTTCCCATTTACCTACAACTATTTCCCACCCAAAATCTGTTCTAAAGAATGTTTTAGAAGGTCAAAGGAAAAGAAAAGAACAATGCCAATGAGAGCAGTTCTAGCAAAAAAAAAAAAATTGGATTTCATTTTGGAAAATATGTACTATACTGTTCTACAATTTCAATTTCTCAAACATGATTTAACATTCATTCTGCAGTTATCAAGCTTGTAAAACTATAATCTACTGCACAACTGAACAAGATTATAATTCATGACTGGATGAAATTCTCAATCTGCATTTATTTTGTTTTTACTTAACATGCTAATCAGATATCTACTGAAAGCTGTTCAGTCAATCTACAGAAACAATAAAGCCAAGGTTTACTCTAACAGACTTACAACCTTACTAGCATATTCTTTTAAAAAGCTATTCATCCCCCCCACACACACACACACACACTTTAAAAGAGGAAGATATGGAGAGAAGGTAAGGATTGGCTGCTTGCAAGAATGGTGAAGTCAATGACTCAGAGGTGTCTTGCCTTCCAGGTATTAGCAGTCATCCCTGAGTCCACATCATGGGATTGTTGAGGTCCTGGGCTCTGTCTGCTATTACTCAACACCAAGTTGGTATGCAGTAAGATCATGTACATCCATCATGCACATCTACCATAAGATTGTGGATGAAGCAGCTGATCTAACATGTATAACCAAGACCTGGATGGTTTGGGAGGGAGGAATTTCCCTCTCTACAATACGTCAAGGTGTCAAGTTTGGCATCAGCCACAAGCCCAGCTGGGGTGAGATGGGTTGGAATGGCAGTTGGTCATCCATGAGACCAAAGACTTTCAGCCATCCTGTTCCACAGATGAACAGATGTGAAACACTCTGGTTGAAGTTGGGTTCTAGGGAGTAATTGGCTTGTTGCTGCTATACCAGACTCCCTGCTCCAAAGCAAAATTCCTATTTGAGTTACTAAATTCTTTCAGCAGACTGGCAGTAAAGTCTCCAAGGTTTATAGTTCTTGGAGACTACAATCTGCTCCCAGGTGGCATGGAAACTAGGTCAGCTCAGGAGTTCATAGTCACCATGATAACAATAGATATAACCCAAGTTATTCAAGAGACCAACACAGACCAGATCAAAATAATATATTGTTTTGTTAGTGGCCTACCCTGATCATTTTGGTTCTTAGCCAAAATAAATAAATAAATAGAGGATTGATGCGGGTTCATAAGAGTTCAGCACTGATAAAATAGAGTAATTATGGAGATACATGACAAAGCAGAGCTTAGTGTAAAGCAATTTACACTTTTCTTAAAATAAAAATTGATACCTGTTAGATGGTGGTGGCTGTTGTACCTGAGGACCACGACCTACTTGTGATACATTGATTTTTGTAAGTCCTAGCATTTCCTGTGAACAGTGTATAAAAGAACAGTTACATATTTGACAAATCACTCAAAATAACAACTATCCATATGAAATTGGCAGAAAGAATAACCTTGAGGAGGGGAAGGGCCGTAATCAAGTCATGGGTCAGATAAAAGAAATCTGAGTTTGGGGCAAAAATATAATTTGAAACATGATCTTCCCTAATTCTCATGAAGGTCTCCAAGGCAGACCTAACTTGGGGATCAAAGACATGCAAGCCAGTACAGTACTAGGGTTTTAATACAAGCTTATAGTAACAAAATCTTGCAAGTCTGAATGTGCTTTCCCTCTCCCTTTTTTTCTTCATGTGAATTAGACAGGATAATATCAGAGATGCTTTCTGAAATTACATTTCTACCCCAGATTCAGATTTTTTTCTGACCATTGCCTTGGTTCCAAAACTTCTTGTTCCTCAAGGTTATTCCTTCTGTTCATTATATCAACAGTGCTTATTTTTTTAAAAAAAACCTACAAGAATTATTGACTAAGAGAGCTGCCATCCATAACCCAACTTGGAATATCTTGAAATAAAAAAGAAAAGTGTATTTTCCTTGCTCCCCACTAATCTATACTCTAACTAGCTTTGTTTAAGGATGATACTTAGCTCTCTGCCTAAGCAGTTCATTGCTATATGCTAATATCTCTATTTTACTACCTTGAAGTTTATTATAGATTAGTAAGATTAGCTTTTTATTTTCATTTTCAAGCAGTTATCTGGCTTCCTTTTCTGAATCCTATTATGTCCCCTTATAATTAAGAATCAAGTTTGAGCATGAGTTTCTGACATACCTGTCCAAGGCTTCTCTTCCTATCTGCTTATACAATTCACTCATTACTGAGTTTTCAAGTCTCAAGAAGAAAAAGGGAAAGGATTCCTGAGAAGAGGAAAGCCCGACTAGATGGAGACTATGGGTCCAGCTAATACACCCTCCTACTTCAGTATTAGACTGCATATGTGTGTGTATAAAGTTACTGAATTTTTAATAAATTTGTATTATATCTTTCCACTATTTTTAAATAATCTTAAAGTGGAAGATTATGAGTACTAATGGCAACTTTAAAGTTGAGCATGGTACACTGACAGTACTGGACAGGTAATTCAAACTTTATAACATTTCCCCTGAGATTTAAGAATGCCATGTAAACATTTTAAAAATCAAAAGCAGGTGAAAATCAGAAAATGCACTTTTAACTCCTGAACTATAATACTTTGTTCAGTACAGTAGATATTTTCTTCTATTTTCCAAGATACAACAATCACAGAATAAGTAATCAAATTAAATATCAGATATCTACCTGAAGTTGTTTTGCAGATAGATCCTTTGTCCCTCTGAACACATAACTTTTCGAAATTCCTTCACAGCCAAGCTCGTGTACTTGCACCATTCTCCCAAAAGTAATAAGCCCTACCAAAGCAGTAGGAGGTAGGAGACTTAATGACATTTGCATCGATTCTTTCAAAGCTTGCAAATCTTCATCTTCCATACAAGTATCAACAACATAAAGAAATATCAAAGGCATCTGAGGTCCACGCTTTAAGTAAAATGAAAAACATTGTAGTATTAATATTATTAATTCACAAAAGAATCATTACAAATTAGCATGTAATGCAGATCATTGTCAATAGTGTTATTAGACTAATAATGCCAAAACCAATTTTGGAGTGCTTGTTATCCCTTTCAAAACATTTAAGTGTTTGATACTGCACTACCGATAGTCCTCGACTTATAACCACAATTGAGCCCAAAATTTCTGTTGCTAAGTGAAACATTTGTTAAGTTAATTTTGCCCCATTTTATGACCTTTCAGTGCACTTGTTAAATTAGTATTCTGGTTATTAAGTGAAACTGGCTTCTCCATTGAGTTTACTTGTCAGAAGTTTGCAAAAGGTGATCACATGATCCTGGGACATAGCAAATGTCATAAATATGAATCAGTTGCCAAACATCTGAATTTTTTTCACATGACCATAGGGATGCTACAAAGGTTGTAACTGTGAAAATTGGTCTTAAGTCCTTTTTTGCACTGCCATTGTAACTTTGATCGGTCACTAAATGAACTATTGTAAGTCAAGGACTACCTGTATAAATAATAAATTATATAATTCATTCTCTAAAAATTGTTTTAAATGTAATAATCAAGTCACATCATTTTCTCCTATTTGGTAAGAATACTACAAAGCCCAATAATTCTAGAAAATAATTTATAACCAAATAAAATAAAACAAATTCTGACGAGTGAATTCTCTTTCCCACCTATTTTTACATTAATTACCAAACCACAGATCCTCACAAAGTATATCAAACTGATTACAATTCTAGAATAATTTGTGTTTCCCACTGGAAATTATGTATAATCCAAATGGCAAATTAAGTCTAGAGTGGGAGTATGCATCAATGTTAAAACAAAAATGAATTGGATGGAAAACTATCCAATGAACTATCTAGTTTAACATGGAAAGCATTACCAGATTATAATTCCACATATGAATTTGTACTGTATTGAGTGTTGGTTTCTTCTAATATTAAGCTTTTAGTACCTGAGTTTCTCAATGACTTGCTAATTATGCTTCTTTCATGGTTATGGTTTTTTTAAAAAACAATAAACAAATATTCACTAAGTGTTGTGTTTTGAGTTCTGCAAATGTAGAATTTGAGCATATTTCTGTACAATTCAAGTTTATGTTGTTATACTGTTTAATGGGACGCAGTGGCTTAGTGGCTAAGACGCTGAGCTTGTCGATCAGAAAAGTCGGCAGTTCGGCGGTTCGAATCCCTAGTGCTGCATAACGGAGTGAGCTCCCGTTACTTGTCCCAGCAGCACTTGTCCCTGCCAACCTAGCAGTTCAAAAGCATGTAAAAATGCAAGTAGAAAAATAGGGACCACCTTTGGTGGGAAGATAACAGCATTCCATGCACCTTCGGTGTTCAATCATGCCGGCCACATGACCATGGAGACATCTTCAGACAGCACTGGTTCTTTGGCTTTGAAACGGAGATGAGCACCACCCCTAGAGTCAGGAATGACTAGCACGCATGTGCAAGGGGAACATTTACACACACATATTCTAAAGTGACAATTTCTTTTAAAATATGCATCCACATAATCCAGACTAAGACACACACTATTGAATCAACCCAACCAGTCCTCTAGCTAATTACCTTCTCACACTGAGGGTGCAACAGCAACACACCAAACACACCTCAGGCAAAGTACATAAGTCTGATTTGCACCACTTATTGCCTCTGGTTGATTTTCTTTTTCAACCTCTTTGGGTTAGTTTTCCCTCCCCCCCATGCTTATCAAAGGTAAAAGGTGGGTTGGAACAGCCTCCCTCTTTATCTCCTGGGAATGCCTTTCATTCTTACCTGAATCCCAGACATTTTGGGTAAAAAGATGGTACAAGAGAGTAACGTGTTACCCCAAGGGTTTCTCCCTCCATTGACGTTGCTGTATTACATTAACCTTAACTACCAACTTAGAAAAAATGAATTTAATAAGTGAAGAGTCATGAGCATTTAGACATAGTATAGCCAGGCTGGAGGGGGGATGATGAAAAAAAGGAGGGGTTCTTAGCCCCTCTTTTGGGGATGACAGCCATTAGGAATTTTAGTAACATTTGAGGACTAGATTCACAAAATGACTGGCACGGTGGCATTCCTTTTACAAAAACATCAAAGTGAACTGGCTCCAGTGATCCAGGAAAAATGGGTTGCTGCTTTAAGGAATTCTTCTTTTCCTGCTTCCTCAAGCATATTTTTGCCTTTGAATCCAAAATGATGTGCTGGCTTGTTTAGTTTAAATCCTATCAAGTGCCCGCTCCCCTGTTTAATATTTTTGTGATCTTGTGTGTTCTTGCAGGCATTTCTTAAATATTTAATCCAGACTTGTTTCTACCTAAAACAAAACCCTGACTTTCTCTTCTATTGTGCAGGAAGGTCACTCTTTCTCTAAGAGAAAGAAAACTTATATTTCTTCCCATAGAACTAATATGAAAGCTGAAAAGCTACTTCCAGGAGCAACCCCCCCCCCCCAAAGCTTTCAGTTTCTTTGGCATCCCTTTGCCTTCTTCTTTAAGGCTGAAGGTGGGAAAGTCATTAGATTAACCTGTCTTGACAGGTCAGGCTCAGCAAATATTCTTAAAAATAACTCTTACAGTAATTTATGACCTTTTGGGAGCATAATCAATAGTACTAAGACAAGAGGCAGCCAGACTGTGCTTCCAGATAGGAAAAAGTTTCTTGTCTTTGTAATGTTTGCATTCTGTCTGGCCTCATTGCATACAAGCAGTGATATCATAGCCCAGCTACTCAATCAGATTTGGAGACATACATTTTTATTGTCAATTTACTGTCTCCTTCATACAGTATCTGATTCCAGAAGAAACTGGTGTGCAAACGTGATTGTAAAGCAAGGAGAAAGCTGCACAGACCAATTCTCTGTCTACTGTCTCCCCTTTTAATCACCCAATACAGAGCCATTTTTGCAGGCTCAATAGGGTGCCAACAAACTTTTGTCTTTTAAAAAGAATATAAATGGGAGTCTAGCAGAAAGATGAACACGGCTACAAAATACCTGGACAAATTAAAATTTAGACTTGACTAACTACCATGTCTCCTTACCTTTAGAATATAAAAGTTTGCAATTTTACAGTAAATGGGAAATGTCTCACCAATAGCATGGTATATGCCTCATTTCTATAGCCTATGTGAGCTTTTAATTATAGCTTCAATTTCTCCTTAGATCATTTAGATCATTAGGTCTCTCCTTTATCATCTTTTATTTTCTGGTTCTACTAACTAGAGTAGACCTGGGCATTTTACAATCCCCAGGCTATATCCAGCTCTTTGGCTGGCCTTGTCCAGCCCATATGAGGTCAACTGGAAGTTAGAAAATAAAAGGTAATTATGTGTGCCCTAGGGGCTGGGAAAAGAGTGCACTCCTTTAGTTGGCTGGTGAGAGAAAGAGGTTTTCTGCACTTCTGGCAGAAGAGAGGCGGCCAGGCTGAGGCCAGATGAGGTGAGGCTCTGTCCTCCCTCATCTCTCAACATGTAGATACTGGCAGCACAATTACTGTATATACTCGAGTATAAGCCAAGTTTTTCAGCCCTCAAAAAGGGCTGAAAAAACCATCCTCGGCTTATACTCGAGT
>JANHJO010003297.1:112817-129913 GCA_032468235.1 Pseudoxyrhopus heterurus
TGAGCCTGGTGGGATTCGAACTGCTAAATTGCAGGCAGCTGGGAGCTGAATACTTAATTACTTAAGTACAGCGTTGTCTAAATCCTGCATCTCTTCTGCTACTCATCATCATCATCCTTTTCTTCCATTGTCTTCGTAACTCTTCAGCCTCAACTCTTCATGTTTTATCCCTCAAGCTATTTTCACTTATTTTCAAAATGAGTCTAAATTTGCATTACTTTTGAATTTAATATGTTTTTCAACTACATAAGTACTTTAATAGGATTATTATGTTTAGTAATATTTGGGTCGTGAATGTGTTGTCATTCTTGAATGATCTGCCCCAACCCCATTTTTTTTTCTATAAGCTCTGTTATTCATATTGCATAACGGTGCATAGCACCTGGGTTTCTAGGAAACAGCTATAATGCTATACAAAGACTTACTGCTCATAATTGGTAAAATTGGGACAAAGCAATCTTTTAATCAGAAGACTAAAAACATGTCAGCAAAACCCACAATATTTATTAGAATTACCATAACGGATTTAGAACAGCACGGCAGGTAGTGCGACTGCAGAGAACTGGTTCATACTGAATGGGAGGCAAATCAGGACGCTCTTTTAGTGGTGTGAACAGAGAAGCAACTGGAACCACCATTCTTGTGGCTTCAAGACGACTGGAAGGCCACACATTCCAACTGAATCTAACACCATCTCTATCTTCATTTTGCTGAATGAACTCCAAGAAGGTTGTCATTATGAAGTTCTTGTATCTGTAGCAAAAATATATATTGAATTTAACCATCCATGTTCTTGAGGATAAATTAAAAGCAATGCAATACTTTTAGGGCAGGGGTCCTCAACCCCCTGGCTGTGGCCCACTACTGGGCCCTGGACTATTTAGAATTGGGTTGCGTGAGGTGCTGGCCTGAACGTGTGGACTCACAGCTTAACTTGTGCGAGCAGTAGGCCGGCAGGCACGCATGTGCAGGCCCGCTGCTCATGCAAGGGCAGCATGAGCATGCTTGCTGGCCCACCACTTGCACAAGAGCTGCATACATGCTGCCTACTGTTCCCGCAGCCCAGTACCCTTCTTCTCCCCCCCAGTCGAGCTGTCAAGCCACAAATGTTGGGGACCTCTATGTTTAGGGAATTCATGTACTTTCATTACCAATCATTTGGAAACCATGAAAATTCCTGTCTATCCATAAAACTTTAGAAGGAACTATTTAATGCAAGCTCAATAGCAGTATGCAATAGAAGTAGAAACCAGAGCCCACCTCTTCTATTGGACAGAATGAATTAAATAAAAGTATCTAACTACAATAGTACTATGTACTATATTAAGATAAAATAAATAAGAATTTCTTAATCACATAGGCAATTGAAGTACAAATCAGGAAAAGGCAGGATAAAATGCTAATCATATTTAAAAGTTACTGAGCTTCATGATAGTTGGTTGCATCTAAAATTCCCAAGAAGCAGGCAGATAACATCTCATGGCTGCTCTCTGAGAAACTACTAAGGGAAAAATAAATCATGTACTGATGACTGCTGCCGTGATAGTTATTGTTTCAGTTTCTTGGATTTTTTTCAGCAAAATAGTTGTGCTGCGGCTATCAGAAGTTTAACATGGCTATTTTTTTTTACATTTAAGCAGAAAATGGTGCCACCACACTGCAGTATATTACCATCAAATTTCAAATTCGCTCAAGGGATCTCTGGATCTGGTGATTTATCATCATTAACTCATTAATTCTGCATGGGGTTTCACTACCCCAGATTGATTCAGTGCACAACTTGTACAACTCACAATTCCTGCCCATAAAGCAGCTGGCAGTCATGGCTAGGATGGCCTTTGTGCAATTTCACGTTGTGCACCAGGTGTACCCTTACCTGGATCCTGAGGCCCTATGCATGGTTACTCAAGCCCTAATCATATCTCGGCTGGATTATTGCAATGTGCTCTACAAAGGATTACCTTTTAACAGTATTCAGAAGCTGCACCTGATGCAGAATGCAGTGGCATGCACACCCCTGGAAGTTCCTAGGGCCACATATATAATACCATTACTGCGCAAGGTGCATTGGTTACCAGTTTGCTTCTGGATCCAATTCAAGCTGTTGATCATTACCTTTGAGCCCTACATAGCATGGGTCTGGGGCACAGGTGTCAAACTCAATCCCATCGCGGGCCGCATCGAGATTTTGTTTTCCCTTGGGAGGGTGTGGCCTGGTTGTTGCGGCTGACTGGGTGGTCATGGCCGGGGCCACGCCTACCCAGCCAGCTGGATACAGGGTCGGCGTGTCTGGGACAGCCCATGGGCCAACTCCACGGCCTATCACAGGCTGCATCTGGCCCGCCGGCTGTGTGTTTGACACCCCTAGTCTAGGGTATCTGAGAAACTGTCTCTCCCCCACTCATGCCATTGGCAGAGGCCTGCTATG
This sequence comes from Pseudoxyrhopus heterurus, assembly GCA_032468235.1. NCBI lineage: Eukaryota > Metazoa > Chordata > Lepidosauria > Squamata > Pseudoxyrhopus > Pseudoxyrhopus heterurus. The sequence goes on from JANHJO010003297.1 coordinate 115,246, forward strand.
GATCCCATCTGCTAAGGAATCAAGGATCCCGTCTGCAGGCAGATCAAGAAGAGCCTTTTACTGCTGGGGCCCCAATATTCTCCTACTGGAGGTGAGAACTCCCCCCTCCCTTTTGGCCTTCCGGAAAGGTATCAAAACTTGGCTTTGCTAGTTGGGCCCAGATGAAGACGCTCACTGGTGGAGGTGACAGAAGGGATAAGAAAATTCTATCCTCATCCCCATCCCATTCATCTCTTGGCTCTTGTAGGTGTGGTTTTAGCAGTTTTTACTAATATTTTAATGTCAATTCATTTTAATCTTTTTTTCACTAGTTTCTATAATTTGTAAGGCACTCAGAGTCATCTTGTAGGGGAGCTGGATGGCATAGAAATTTAATAAATAAAAAATAAACCACTACATCAACCTGGTTCTCTTTCATGGACTTACTTCTTTCTAAACATATTTATCAGCTATATGTCTATTTATTACTGTAGTCAATTAAACAACTAATTCAAAGTCCAGGAAACAACCTTCTGCACATATTTAGCTGTCCCTTTGAAAAAAAAAGATTTAATTCTATTTCAATATGCCTAGTCAAGCTGGAAAACAGAGGACTACAAATTAGTCCCTGGGGTATAACTTGTTTTTTTCTGAAAATCCCCATGGAATACATTACACAATTAATATTAATGTCTTTCAATGCCTTTACTAAACTGCATAAGATTATAATTTGTCAGATTTTAAAATCTGATACTGTGTTTTATCAAAAAAATATATCACAGATATTGCATAACTTGCTTCTTGTCTTTTTTTCATTCTTTAAAAACGTAAGTTTAAGGTACATGTAAATAGAAGGGAAAAAGAAATTATATTGTATAGGTGTGTATTACAAGCCATACAGCCAAGCAGAGGAAATAGATGAACTTTTTAAATAAATCAGTTAGCTGAATTAGCCAGGAAACATACCACTGTAGGAAAGAGAAATTTTAACTACCCTGACAGGTTCCTAACATGCATAGCTGACAATTTTATCACCCAAAAGATGGATGGGGTACCAAAGGGTCAACTATACTGGATAATTACAGTACTAATAAGGATGAAGTGGTTGGGGAATTGGAAATTGTAGGAACTTTGGAAGAGAGTGACCATGTCATATGAGGATTTTCCATACTGCATGCAAAGGTAACTGAAGAAGGACTTGTGTTTCAGATTTTAAGAGAGCTGACTTTAACAAACTAAGACAAAGAATAAGAAGGATTCACTAGGAGAAAATAACAAAAAGGTGACAGTAGGGAGAAGGCAGAACTGCTTGATTCCTTCTTTTGCATCTGTCTTTTTGCAAAAGTAAAAAAAATAGTCCAACCTATCAAAAACAGCACCCTGGGAGACAAAAGAGAAATGCAGGTCAAATTATTTAAGAAATTGGTTAGAAACTAGTTCCTCTGAATGAGCTGAAATCTCTGGACTGGATATTTACATCACAGGGTACTGAAGGAGCTGACAGAGGTAATCTCAGAAGCATTGAAGGAAATTTCTGAGAGCTCCTGGAGTCAGGACTGGAAAAAAGCTGGTGTGGTTCCAAACTTTTTTTTTAAAGAGGGGGGTATACAAGGAACCACAGACCTACCAGCTTGACATGAATACCTGGGGAAATCCTGGAAAAGACAATCAAGCAGCTGGTTTATGAGTACCTAGAAATGAACAAGGTGATTACTAGAAGGGTTTGTTAAGAACAGATTGTGCCAAACGATTTTTACTGCCTTCTTTGATAAAGTGACTAAATTAATGAACCAAGGGAATTCTGTGGATACAGCATACTTAGATTTTAGTAAGGCATTTTGTAAAATAGACCACAGTCTATTTCTCAGTAAAATAGAACAATGTAAGACAGACAGTACCACTACCAAAAACAGCTTTTGGTCCTTAATGGAACTACATCTTATATGGAGGGAAGTATGCAATGAGCTACCTCAAGGTTTTATCTTGGGTCCATTGCTCTTCAACATCTTCATAAATAACCTAGATAAGTGGATTGAAGAGGCACTTTTCAATTTGTTCCCACCACAAAGTTGGTGGGAACTGCTAATACTTCAGAAGCTAAAGTCATGATTCAGATCTTGAATGTTGACAGACTTGAGCACTGGAGCCTAACCAACAAGATGAAGTTCAATGACATGAAAAGTAATATCCTGCACTTAGGCAGGAAAAACTAGATGCACAGATACAGGATAGGCAGTACTTGGCTCAACAGTAGTACTTATAAGGGGGATCTAGATGTCCTCGTGGACCACTGCTGAAGTATGAGTTAGCAGTGTGCTGCAACTGTCAAAACAGCCAACACAATCCTGGGCTGGGCTGTATCAACTGAAGGATAGTATCAAGATAAGGGATATCCTCTACACTGCACTGGTAAGGCCACATTTGGAATACTGTGTTCAGTTCTGACACCACACACAAAAAAGATACTGAGGCTCTAGAAAGAGTACAGAAAAGGAAACAAAGATAAGAGACATGGAAGTTAAATCCTTTCTATGGCTTTTTTAGAATGGCTGAAAAAACTAGATAGGTTTAGCTTAACAAAGAGAAGACAAAAGGCAGATATGATAACAACACTTGAAGAGGAAGGGAAGAGGTGTCAATTTATTCTCCATAGCACCTGAAGTTGGATAAGAAGCAACCTGGAAATAAGGAGAAATTTCTTGACAGTGAGAACTATAATCAATAGAATAACCTGCCTGCCGGAGTTGGGGTGCTCCATCGGTGAAAGTTTTCAAGAAAGGCTAGGACAACCATTTTTCCAAGATGGTAGGATGACTCCTATCTTGGCAGAAGGTTGAACTATAAGATCTCCAAGGCCCCTTCAAATCCTATGATTCTATGAAGTTCCCCTTCATGCATCTAACATCTTGGCTCACAAAAGCTCAAGCCATATTTGCTACTCTCTGATTCAAAAGTATCTTGTTTTTGAGGAACAATCATACATGCATTATTTTGCACAACTGGCAGTATTTGCCACTAGCCCCAGAGTGAGCAGACATACTTGAATTTATAAAAAGTAAGTATTCAAGTTTACAAAAATCTACTAAGCTTCTCCCCCCCACAAAAAAAAACTAATCTTCTCTAGTCCTTTCTTCTCTTTCCCACTTAATGTTTTGATTTTAAGAACTCCTTTACATTATTCTACTCCCTTTTTTACTGACACTTTTTTCACAGCCTATTTCCATTTTAAAAAAGGTCACTGATCTCTCTCTTCTTTTTCTGCTTTAGAAATAGGCTTAATATACAGGTAGTCCTCAACTTACAACAGTCTGAAGTTACAATGGCACTAAAAAAAGTTACTTATGACCATTTTTCACACTTATGACTGTTGCAGCATCTCCACGGTCACGTGATTTACATTTGGATGCTTGACAACTGACTCACATTTATGACAGTCGCAGTGTCCCAGAGTCCTTTTGCAACCTTCTGACAAGCAAAGGCAATGGGAAAACCAGATTCACTTAACCGTGTTACTTATTTAAGAACGGCAGTGATTCACTTAACAAAAGTGGCGAGCAAAGTCGTAAAGTGGGGCAACACTCACCTAACAAATTTCTCACTTAGCAACATAAATTTTGGGCTCTATGGTGGCCGTATGTTGAGGACTACCTGTACACAATGTTACCTTGGGATGATGTCAGAGGTTAGATTGCAGAGATACAACTCAATGCAACTAGGAGAATCAGACTTTAGACCCCCTTCCAGAGAAGATGGGATGGTCAAAGACAGAGAGAGAGAGAGAGAAAAACGAGAGTCCGGCTCCACATGACTGTTCCATGATGCTCTAACGTTCAAATACACCCACTTCAACAGGGAAGCAGCACACTCACTTATCTGCCCAATTCACACCCACAATGCTTTCCTTCCCAAGTTAGGAAACCCTCTCTCCGAATGTCGAAAACCCAGTTTGGGGTTTAAAGCTATCCCCCGGGGTGGGGTGGGAGTGATTGGAAGGGAGAAGAATGAATAAAGGCGGGCAGGACAGAGGATACTGAAGACGAAACCTCCACCAACACCAGGCTAAACGATTTCAAAGGAAGGGAAGCCCCTCCGGCTTTAAGCCCACGAGGACATCTTAGGATACTGGGCAAGGGAGCGCGAAAGGCATCCCCACCCCCCGGTAAACACCAAGAGAGTCGACGAGCCCCGAAGAAGTCGAAAGAGACCCCTCTTCCTTTCCCCCTCCCTACACCGGACCGGTGGGTGTCTCCCCAACGGTGCCCCCCTCAGCTTCCCCGGCCAAAACGGAGAGGGACCGAGCCTCCTCGGTGCCCCCTCCATCCGTCCTTCCGTTCGCGCGACTCACCTCGGCTCCGCGAGCCTCCAACCGCCTCTCTCACTTCGCTCTCGCGCACACTGAACAACCCAGCAAGCTGAGCGCCGCCGACGCAACAATCATGGCTGAGGAAGGGGGGGGGGGAGAAACCGGTGCCACGTCAAGGGGCAGAGAGCGCGCGAGTGGGGCGGGGCGTGAGGGAGGGGCGGGTCTGGAGCCGATTAGCCCGGCCATGAGCGGCGGGAGAAAAAGGGGGGAAAAAGCAGAGGGAAGCCGGCGAAGGGGCGTGGCTGGTTGCGAAGATCCAAGCGAAGCTCTTGTCATGACGTAAACTCGAAGGGCAGGATGTTTTCGCTTGCTGCACTGTTCGGGGGCTCCGCCTCCTTCAGCGCCAGGCCGTCGCAGTCTTATGAGACATCGGGGAGTCTTCTTCCTCGCCTCGCTTTAAACGCCCCGCCACTGACAGGACCAACACCAGCAGCCTTTTCCTTCATTGCATCTCCTAGCTGGGCGTTCATATAAACCAGGGGCGGGGAACTATGGCCCCTTTAATGTCTTCTGGACTTCAATTCCCAGAATTCCTGAGCCAGCATAATAGTCGCCAACTTTGAAAAACACTCAGGGAGAGAGTCCAAAAAGCTGCTGTGATGATCAGATGGATCCACATTCAGTACCCTTGTGTTAAGGAATTGTCAGACTCAATGCTGGTTATGCTGCCTTCTGTAACTCTCTACCTTCTGCAGGAAGTCCTCAACTTAAGATCACAACTGGGGCCACAATTTTTGTTGCTAAGCAAGGCAGTTAAATGAGTTGCACCCACTTTTACTTTTTTGCCACAATTGTTAAAGGACTCGTGCAGTCATTCACTAAATCTGGCTTCCTTCATTGATTTTGCTTGTTGGAAGCCTGCTGGAAAAGTCACAAGGGCGATCAATCACATGAACCTGGGAAGCAGCAACCATTGCAAATGTATAATGGTTTGCCAAGCACTCAAATTTTGATCATGTAACCGTGGGAGATGCTGCAATGGTTGTGAAAGAACTGGTTGCAAGTCACTTTTTTTCAATGGCATTGCAGCTTTGAACGGTTGCTAAACGAATGGTTGTAAGTCAAAGATTACCTGTAGATGTTTTCTTCAATGAGGCCTTTTCCACTGGCACAAATATCCAATGTCATCATCCCGATATCGGTTCCTGCATGCTATGTTGTCTTCGCCTTATACCCAGTGGTGCTATTCAACCGGTGTAACAACCGGTTCGCTTCACGTCCACTTCGCTAGTGGGTGCCTATTGCATAACTTCAAACGCTCGCTAAGGTAACGCTCGTAACCCTGGGATTACCTGTACACAGGTCCTTTTTGTAGACCTCAGCATTCAATACCATGATTCCAGAAATTCTTCACTCTAAACTGATTCAGCTAGTTGTGCCTGTCCATACTTGTAAGTGGATTAATAGCTTTTTGACAGATAGAAAGCAACAGGTGAGGCTAGGGAAAATTAGATCTAATACCCAGGCAATTAGCACAAGTTTCCCCTCAGGGCTGTGTGCTCTCTCTATTGCTATTCTCTCTATATACCAATAACTGCATCCCTAAGAATCCCTCTGTTGAAGTATTGAAGTTTGTAGATGATAACAACTGTCATTGGTCTGATTCAAGACGGTGATGAGTTTGCATACAGAAGGGAGGTTGAACAATTGGCCCTGTGGTGCAGCCAGAACAATTGGAGCTGAACATGCTTAAAAGTATAGAGATGAGAGTGGATTTTAGGAGGAGCCCTCCTATTCTACCACCTCTTACAATATTAGACAACACAGTATCAACATTAGCTGCCCGGAGTCCTTCGGGAGTGGGGCAGCTTATAAATTTTAAAAATAAATAAACAGTAGGGACCTTCAAGTTTCTGAATTCTATATTTTGAAATGGACACCTAACATTAGAACCATCATTGAAAAAGCACAACAAAGGATGTTCTTCCTGCATCAATTCAGAAAGTTCAGACTGCCCCGGGAGTTGTTGATACAGTTCTACATACAAATTGTTGAGTCTGTCACTTGTACTTCTATAACTGTTTGGTTTGGTACAGCAACCAGACAGACTCCAACAGATAGTTAAGTCTGCAGAAAAAAACAATTGTAACCAGCCTGCTTTCCATAGACCTGTATATTGTGCTGGTCAGGAGGGCTGAGAAAATACGACATCTACAGACCCCTCACATTCTAGACATAAACTGTTTCAACTTTTCCCCTTGGGATGCCACTTTAGGCCATTGGATGCCAAATGAAATAGACACAGAGACAATTTCTTTCCTCGTACCATCATTCTACTGAACATGTAATTCTTACGGTAGTAAGTCTACACAATTTACCCATGTTATATGGTTGTAGCATTATCTTTATCTTGTTTGCTACCCCCCCTTATTGGGATGATGATGACAATGACTGTTGCTTTACATGTACAATGAGAACTTCTGCACCAGAGCCCACCTGGCGTCGGTCCTTCTTGGGAAGGGAGCTGCCCCACCTCACCCCCGTCATGTCGGGCATCCGACGCACAGAGGCTGTCTCGGAGTTGCGGAAGGCAAAGAATTGAGTTCATGTTCAGCAGACGGATAAGCGCCGAGCTGCAAGCGGCCGACACACAAGACGCCTTTTCCATTCCCTCAGTGGCTGCACAGCGTCGGATCGGGGCAGCAATCTTCTTCTTCGTCCTCCTCCTCCTCCCCCCTCCCGCGTCCAACCGGCTCTTCCGAAGGACGGACGAGAGGCAATCGCCAAGCAGGAGGCGGTTTTCCGGTACATGCAAATAAGCATTCCCGCAGAGCATTGTGGGAAGAGCGCGAACCGGAGCTCGCCTCCGTTGGCGACGCGACGCAGCCTCCGGGAATCGGATCCCCGCAGGAGAAAGCGTTTGCTGAGCGTGCGGGTAAGCGTCCAGCGTGGTAGTGCGGACCACCGTGACCTGAAGCGAGTGGAGCGGTGGTGGGAATGCGTCCCGGCGCGAAGCAAAGCATACTTACCTGGCAGGGGAGACACCTTGATCATGAAGGAGGTTTTCCCAGGGTGAGGCTCATCCATTGCACTTCGGGTGTGCTGACCCCTGCGATTTCCCCAAATGCGGGAAACTCGACTGCATAATTTGTGGTAGTGGGGGACTGCGTTCGCGCTTTCCCCTGATCTTTCTGGTTAAAGAATAGATTAAAAGGTTTTCCCAGTGCGACTTTTCAGTGGAAATGTTCTTTTAAGCGAAGTCAGCGTTGTAGTAAAACCAGGGACTGAGCGTGGCCGAAAGAAGGAATTGTGCTAACATGTACACGTGTGGGTCTCGTTTTTATTGTGTGACTTATGAATGTCATACAAAAACAGCTATAAAGCAGAGGAAAATCATTCATACAATAAACAAAATCAGTACGTTTACATATGGTTTTCTCATTCTTTCTGATAAGTCAATTTTAGTCTGTTTCTTATTCTTTTTATGAAGGTAAGCAGAGACAGCACTCTCAGTGCTGGCTATCCCAGAGCATCTTTCCATGGCAAATAACTACCTGCAATTTCTGTGTCCTCACTAATTCTTCTGCTTCATCATTCGCTTTCAGCACTTTTCAGCTGGGTTGTATCTTTTTTTTTTAAACACCGTAAATTTTATTGTTTAAAATCAAAACAACAATACAAAAAAGAACAAAACATAAAAACAACAGCATACAAGTCAAACACAAATACAATATCAATAAAAAAATACAGCTGGGTTGTATCTTGATCAATACTGATTGGAAAATTGCTTCTGGGTCAGGGTTGGGGTTAGGGTTTTGCTTCTGCATAGGTTTGCATTTTAGCAATGACCCACTGCCGAAGCTGGGCATGGTAGTGTATTTTGAATTTTTTTATTATGCCTTGGTTAAGAAGTTAAATTTTTGATTTAGTGTCTGGAGGCAAAAATGTCAATTTCACGTTTGTAAGATGATTCATTTGGGGATAGTTCAAGTTCAAACATTTATTGTCAATGCACAACATGTGTACAATGGAATTGAATGAGCCTCCCTTGGTGCAGCCCACCCAAGAACACGGAATACATCTCATTAAATCAATAAATAAAAAAGAAATCCCTAACCCCAATAAGTAATAATAATAGTATAATAAACACACACACACATATTACATTACACCGGTATATACACTGGCACTGTAAGTCTATCACTTACAGAGCCTTGAATGGTGCAGTGGGCTAAACGCTGTACTTAAAAGTAATTAAGTTTCAGCTCCCAGCTGCCTGCAATTTAGTAGTTCGAATCTCATCAAGGCTCAAGGTTGACTCAGCCTTTCCATCCTTTCCATCCTTCCGAGGTAGGTAAAATGAGTACCCAGATTGTTGGGGGCAATATGCTGACATTGTAAACCGCTTAGAGAGGGTTGCAAGCCCTGATAGGCGGTATATAAATACAGTGCTATTGCTATTGCTATCACATTAAGCCTGATTGTGGTGTTATGTTGCGTTTAGTAGTCTGACGGCCCATGGATAAAAGCTATTTTTCATCCTATTTGTCCGGCTGGCTATGCTTCTATATCTCCTGCCTGATAGTAGGAGAATAAAGAAATGCTGTCCAGGGTGTGAGTCATCCCTTCGGATTTTCCTCACTCTGCTGAGACAGCAGGACCTGGCAATTTCATCCAGTGGGATTAGTGGGAAGCCCATGATTTTTTTTGTGCTGTGCTCATCATCCTCTGTAGTGCCTTCCTGTCCACGGCTGTTAAGCCAGCGTACCACACCATGACACAATATGTGAGGACGCTTTTGTATCATGGACGGTAGAAGGAAGTCATCAGCCATTGTTCCACCTGTTTTTTCCACAAGACTCTAAGGAAATGGAGTCCTTTCGAACCAGTGGGATGTGTTATTTTTCCAGGTGAGATCTTGGCTAAGGTGCACTCCCACTTTGGCTAGAACAATTGTCCATTACAAGGAGAATGTATCGTTTCTTCATTTCTCAGTCAATACCTCTTAGCCACTCCTCAAATAGGGTACCAAATCATCCATACAGATTTGTTAGATTTCCAGGTGATGGGAAGATCTTTGGGCTGCAGCTTCTTGAATGAACATGGCTTTGCCAATTTACCAGTCACCAAAGGTTTTAGTTTTTCTCCATTAAGCTAGCGCAAAGCAGAACTGTGAAACACTATTTAAAAGAAAGTTTTCCACTCTTACATTTGTCACCCCTCATAACGAAGCTCCTGTCAGGCATTGCCTTGAAAAAGAGTCCCCACACTCATCAGTGTTAAAGATACCTTTACTGCCGAATCAAAGTCAAAAATATTGTATTCTTTGATATTCTTCTTAAATTCATTGCTACCAATTCTGCATTTCACTTTTCTTGCCTTTGGTGCAGACTGGACTCAACTGGTCAAGTTATAGAGAGTAAATTAATACCGTGTGTAAGTCCAGGTGGTCAAGATACAACTTACAAAGGTGGTCAATATAGAGAGGTTGGCTTTCTATTGTGTACATACATAGTGTTTGTCTGGTCTATGAAAATTAAGTCATCTTAGGGAGGTGGTCAATGTAGGAAGATGGTCAACTATGGAGGTTTTACTGTATTTGATTGAGTTGGTTACATGTTTTTTTTTCCCTAAGAGATCCCCTACCTGCTAACAGCAAATGCAACATGCTTTTTACCAAGGCCTGCACACTGGAAATCACTGATGTTCAATCTGACCTGGTACTTAAGCTACTCATGATTAGTTATGCAAAAAAAATGTAAAATATTTTTTTAAGTAATTTTTATTATTTTTATGTTACATACATTCTCTCAATATGCAAACAAAGTTGCTTCCGGGTTTTCTTCTTGGCATACAGAATCCAAATAACATTTCAAACCTTAACATAGAAGATCTCTTAATCCACAATATTACTAATAATATAGCATTTCCATCCTAATTATCATACCTTGAGGCTTAAGTTTTATCTTTTAAAATTTTCTTAATTCAATCCTTCCCAAAATTACCACCCTTTCCCCTAATTCACATTCCTTTGAAAGCCAGTTTCTCACCAGATTTATAACAAAGAGATTTACAACAAAGAACCCTAATTACTTAATGACCTTCTTTAACTCTCAAAGTAGAGCAAAAAAAAAACTTACGGTGTTTAGCATTTGGGGGGAGGAACACAAGACAAGGCAAAAAATGTATAGCAGCTATAGATCTTTAGTGTCTAAAAATAAATGCTTATTTAATTCTGCATTTCATACTAACTAGAACAAAGGAATATAACATTCTATACACCATAAACTTTTTTTAAAACATTAACATGCCACTGTTGAATTCTTCCTCACCAATATTTTGGTACAACCACCAAAATTACATCAAGTAAAACCATGTAAGGAGAGAGTATGATATTCATGAAATATGCCACTTAAGCTCACCTACTTTATGATTGGTTCTCATAACAAAAAATCATTTCCCCATGGTTAATATTAATTTAAAGGAACAAACCTATCTGCTTTGAAGTCTAGCTTTATTGCTTAATTCATTTCTATGATTTGTTTTACATGCCTTTAAAAAAATACAACAGTTTGAACAGAAGCACTCCCATTAAAATTAAACGATTCATATTCCATTTATAAAAAAGGCAAAAAACAAAAAAACAAACTTGGCCTTCATTATTTTATAATGAATTTTCCCAACAAATAAGCATAATCACAGCAGTAGAAAATTTCTGCTACAGCATTTTTTTTAAAAAAAGGTCCTCCTAAGCTAAATCATATAAAACGTATTTTACATAAACTTATTCTATAGATTGAACTATTTCTAGAAGACCCTTGTTATTTAGCATTAGAAGTTAAAAGAAATTATCATTCAACAATTTATTCCTTTAGACGCTGCTTCTAATATTATTATTATTACAGCTGAACCATCCTACTCACATTTCTATTAAGGATTTCTTTTGCCGTAGCTAAAACACCATACCGGGAGGTCATATTTAATCAATTATCTCTTCATGATTTATGAGACCTTTTTAGAATAATGGCTTTCTGGGATAAGTAAAGCTTCCTATCTTGCAATTAATCTTTATGTTTATATACATGGTCTCAAATTTGGCCTTATTAAAATGCATTGTTCTGTGTAAATGAACTTACCAACCATGCATATCCTCTGCTCTTTTTTTAGAAGTGCTCTGTTGATTGTTTTCCTAAAATCATGTGAGTTCTACTTCTTGAACAAAAGACTATTTTATCAGCATCGCATTCAGCACAGAAATTACTCTGTATAAGGAATATATATCATAACTATCTGTCTATCTAGCTATCTAAATACATCTGGAAATTAAAAAAATGCTTTCCTTTTATTGATACATAACATAATGAGCAGCGCATATTTTGTAAAATTCAAGGATTCAAATAAGTTATTTTTAATTTACTATAAAACTTATGGCATAGTGTTATTTTTATAAGTAATTATTATAAATAGGTTTAGTGCTAGACAGAGAAATAGCATATGACTATTCGTTCTAAACCAGGTAATATTTCTGAGTTAATTACAGGTGTATTTGTTACCAGCCTATCTATCCCCTTTTCAATACTTCTAAAGTCTGATGCAATGTCTGTATTTCAGCAGACACAAAAGAAGATATTGAGTTGGCAATAAATACACTTCAGAATGAATGTAGAGAAATTGGAATGATTCTCCCATTCATATCTGAAATTTAAAAAAAATGAAAGTAACTAAATAAACTAATGGACCAATGCAAAAATAAGAGCTGTGGCATAGCATGGCGGATTGCTTTTCCTCCCTAGGGGTTTTTTAAAGGTCATATGGACTTGGGTCTGGAATAGTAAGAAGTACAGCGGTTAGCATGCATTTAAATTATATACAGGTAGTCCTCGACTTACAAAAGTTCATTTAGTGACTGTTCAAAGTTACAACAGCACTATAAAAAGTGATTTATGACCATTTTTCATACTTACAACTGTTGCAGCATCCTATGATCACACGATCAAAATCCTGATGCTCAGCCAATGACCCCTATTTACGACGGTTGCAGGGTTTCTGGGGTCCTGTGATCCCCCTTTGCCACCTTCTGACAAGTGAAATCAACGGGGAAGCCAGACTCACTTAACAACAGTGTTACCAAATTTAACAACTGCAGTGATTCACTTAACAGCTTTGCAAAATGGGGCAAAATTCAGTTAACAAATGCCTCACTTAGCAACAGAAACCTTGGGCTCTGTTGTGGTCGTAACTTGTTGTTCTGGAGCTCTCTAATAGTGTTATTATGGCTAATAGGTATTTTCCAAAAGTGACATTAAGTGAACTTAATGTCTTTTAAAAGTCTGCTATGTCTGTGAGCAAGACGGCCAATTCCTTTGTCTCCCAAGGCTCAAACCTATAGGAAACCATTGTCCTGCAATCACCTCATAAAAAGCAGCTGTCTGGAGTAAATCTCCCATCCTCTCCTTACCAAGAGAGATTCAAACCTATTTATGTCATTAGAAATACTGTGAAAAACTTAACAAATTACCTATATGCAGAGGTGGGCTGCACTTACGTTCACAACAGGTTTGCTGATTGTGAGCGCACGCGAAGCTTCAAACATGCAGCTAATCAACTCCGGCAGCTCCAGTGAGTACAGCAGGGGTGACGCAGAACTCAGCTGGGCAGCCGGGGTGGGGGGAGCAGGGGGAATGATCCAGAAAGTTGGTTATATATTTTTTCTATAGGTTTGAGCACAGGGGCCCAGCCAGCCATCACAGCTAAGGGTTTGCCCAAACCCACGCGGCCACGCAGTAGCCCACCTCCGCCTCTATGATAAAAGTTTAGCAACTGATCCCCATAGTTACATTATCAAAATTCATGTGCTTGGCAATTGGCATGTATTTATGATGGTTGTGGCATCATGGAATCGTCATTTGCCACTTGCCCAAATGGCTTCAGACAAGTAGCCAATAATGAAAGCTGGATTTTCTTAATAACCATGTGATTTATTTAACAATTTTAGTGATTCACTTAACAAACATGGCAAAAAGATTGTAAAATGAGGTACAACTCACTTAACAACTGCCTTAACAACAGAAATTCTGGTCATAAGTTAAGGAACACCTGGAAGATAGGTTCAAAAGTGATGAAAAAAAAATGCTTAAGCCATTGCAACATCTTTATAATGTATGAGTATTGAATAAGCCAGGAAAATGTAGCAGAATGGATTATACAATCATCTATATCCTTGTGATATTATATGAGACTTTAAAACTCTTGGCTATACAATTCCAGTTCTTTAATATAGTATAATAATAGTACCGATTGCTTCAACAACTGCAGAATTTTGTCAGTGTTGTTTTCAAAGAATTCTTCTCAGGCATTCAAAGATCAGATTATACATAAGAGGAATCTTTTTACCTCCCCCTTTCTTCATATGATTGAAATAACAGACATTAAAATCATTTTCTTCTCCTTTTATTCAAAAGCCATCTTTACACTTTATACTGTATACTTGATATAATTATAATTTTTACACAGTTCCCCTTTCACTTAAATTCTTAAAAAACTCATGTCTCCTTTATCTACTAAGCAAATGAAATATAACATTTTTTTTTCAGAGTTGTTCATTCAGAGAATTACAGCTACTTATTTAGTTCCTTCTGCCTCCCAGTCTCTCTTCAGTTTTCAGAGAAATTATTGGTAATAAAATGCTGTTATCAGCAATGTATTTGAGGTGAAACAAATCCATCCATGTTTCCTTCCATTTAGTTAATCATATGAAAAATATTTTGAATAAGATCAAAACCATATGCAGCCTACATTTTGTTCCCACGGGTACCAATTAGATGCCAATTGAAAGCCCAATAGCAGGATGTAAGGGCAATAATATTTCTACTCTCGTTCTCCAGAGGCCGATAGGCTCTGATCATGAATGTATTTAAATAATTATCATTACTTTCCCATTCAACTCTATCTTCTATGTATCTTCCTAGCCTTCTTTTAAATCTATCTAAGTTTATGGTTTATCTTGCTGCACATTAGGTTAAAATCTTTATTGGCAATTTCTACCACAGCCTTTTTATAAATCATGATCAGCCTTGATTCAACTAGGATAATGTTCGGTGTGCATTATTTTATACTTACATATGCTGATCTGCATTTGCTATTTAAATATCTATTCAAACTTCAGGTATACTTCTAGAACTATGTGATGACCTTTTCATTTCAGTTACATTAAATAACTTAGTATTATTAACAACTTTGATCAACATAGTGTTCAAGTCCTAATCTGAAATCATTTAAGAAGAAGTTCATTTTCTATCTATCGGATGCAAATATAATAATAATAATAATAGCATTAGATTTATATATACCGCTTATCAGTGCTTTTTTCAGCTCTCTCTAAGCGGT
>JANHJO010003299.1:57590-70188 GCA_032468235.1 Pseudoxyrhopus heterurus
CCCACAACTGCTCGCGCGGCTGCGTTCTGTACCAACTGCAGCCTCCGAACACTCTTCAAGGGTAGCCCCATGTAGAGTGCGTTGCAGTAGTCCAGCCTAAATGTTCCAGCATTTAGACAGTTTAATTGATTTTGACACCTTTTGTTAGGACTCCACCGTTTAATTTGTACAGAAACTTCAATTAAAGTATACCTCACTTCACCAGAATTAAGGGAGAAACTAATTTAATCTGAATCAAGTTTAGACATAGCTAATTCCACTTTTCTGAACCAACAGCAAAGCTCACCTGGAAGGAAGAGAATACCTTCGCTTCTCCAAATTTTGCTCTGTTCCTGAAAAGACACTTCGCATCTGTGAAATAGTTTGCATGAAGTATGTACACTTGACAACGCTGAAAACAAAAGTGCCTGATGAAAAAGTGCATTTCAGGTATACACACATTTGGTGCAAACTTTTTTCTTAAAAACTGATTGGAAGCTGAGAAAAACCCAGCAGGCCAAGATCTGCCTTTTCTTGCCCCTGACTCAAGTAACGTGGAATGCCAGCAAGGAGGGACACCCGACGGCAATCCTAACCGTGGTGCCCAGGGCATTTCTTCATGGTGTGCTTTCCCTGCGCCTGCCTGGGTCGTCGGGACTCTCTCCCTGCAGAAGGGGCAGGGGATGCCGGGCACAGACGGGGAGGTCGGGGTTTGGGGCAACGTGGGATCGAGGTGTCGAAAGGAGCCCCCGAACCAAAGTGGCCAGCGAGGCGCTGCCTTGCCTGCGAAACACTCTTCGGGCAACGCTTGTGTGAACAGAGCCCGCAGCTCTTCTGTGTGATTTCCTTTTCTGCTTAATTATTCCCCCCAACTTCTTTGGAAGCCGCCCTCTTTCTGGGTAAGGAGCATGTTCTGGCCCAGGCCCAGACACACCCCAATGGCTGTGCGCCAAGCTGGGCCGGCCCTGTTTTGGCTGATTGGCTTTTCTTGGGCAATGGAGAAGGCACTGCCGGGAGGAGGGAAGGGCCCGGTGGTGGCATCTGCTTCTGCAGGGGTCCAGGCGGGCTCTGCATGTGGCAGCCAAGCGACGTCTGAACCCTCGCAGAGCCTGAGAGGGGCGTGTGTGTGTGGGTGTGTGTGCGCTGGGCTGGGCTGCTTTAGGGGGGTTGCCAAGCAGGCGTGGGGCCTGGTGCATCTGCACACACTCCAGGAAGCCCCAAATCCCTGGACTTGTGCGCCTTCGTTAGGACAGGAAGGCAAGAGGCCAGTAAAAAGAAGTAAATACTGATCCAAAAACTAACATGGATCCAGTGTTGAGCCTGGTCTCCCGATGCTGCCAATAATAATCAAACTAGAGCTTGGAGCAGCTCACGTCCTGCGACGAGACCTTTGAGACCCTTCGACATCTGCCGATCTCGGGCCCTCGGGAAAGACTCGGTGGGTGGACAAAAGGGCCCAAAGCAGACCAGACGCCTGGCTGACTGGGCAACCAGCCGTCATTAATAAGCCTTTCATCACACTCTCCAAAGTCTCAAGGGGGGGTGGGGGCCCGTGCCCCCCCCAGTCCCCCCCCCCCAGGAAGGGTGAGGGGCTGCTCCAAACACTCCAAGGGGCTCTTTGGCAGGACTCTTGCTCAGATTCTGAGTGCTCCTTTTTTATGCATCAAAAGGGTTTGTTCCTTGGAAGCATTTACTGCTGGAAAGGATCCAGCCTCAGTTTCCCTAGAAGAGCGTGACAAAACCGTTTCCACCAAAGACTTCTAAAAATTTGTTTAAGCTGTTTCCTCTGGGCACTGATTGCTCTCCACTTAGAAGGAGAGGGAAGAAAGAGCCTCTCGTCTCCTCTCCTCCTTCGCCCTCCCTGATCACTCCAGTCGGCTGCTTTGGCTCCCAGGGCAGCCGAGGGGGGGAGGGATTCGAACTCAGGCCCAGGAAGGCTCTCCATGGGGACCCTCTGTGGGGACCCTTCGCTCCTGGGCCAGGGGGGGGGCAGAGGCCACGCTGAGGACGGAGCTGAAGCTGCTGCAGCCTTTGCCAGGCGATGAACAGAGCTCAGAAAGGGCACCGACCGGCCTCCTCCGTGTCCGGAAGACACACGAAGCGGGTTGTGCAGGCATCAAAGCCATTTTTCCAAGCGCCCTGATGCCGAAAGGCCGCCTGAGGTCAGCTGGCAGCAGCTGGGCTGTGCAGTCGGGCGGCTGCCTCCGTCTCTCTTCTGCGCCTGCTGCTGCCTCCTTTCTCAGGACGTGGCTGTTGGAAGAAAAACAGTGTGAAGAAAAGTAAATTTCACGGCATGGATGGAAAGGAGCCTAACGCAGGTGCTGTGGCTAAGCGTCCCTCACAGTCACTCCTCCGCCAGCCCACAGCAAGGACCGAGTCTCACAGCCTCAGCCATTCAGGTGTGTGGCCTCCGCTTCCAGAATTCCCCAGCCAGCCTGCAGTTCCTGGGGCTGCTTAGCAGCCGAAAGGCCCTCGTGGCACTCGGGTTACTATCGCCACGTCATGTGGGACCTGCCCCTTGGCCCTCGTGGCCCCCGTGGCCTCCTTGCAGATGACGGTCCCAGGACCAGAGAGCCAACATTTTCCTAGGATTGCTTAATGCTCTGACTTGCCAAACGTTCCCATTTCACAGACAGACAACTGAGCTCCAGCTGCATTCTGGATCCAGGTCAGAGGAACCCACCAAGCAGCTGGCCCTCAAGTGCCACAGGTGGGGCCTCCTGGGGCCTCTGGGAAAGGCTCCATGCGCAGCCGGGGGGGTGGCGGGGGCCTGCTCCCCGTGACGAGGGCAGGGCTGGATGGGAATGGATCCCGGAGCGCCTGCTGGCTGCCCGAAGCCACACGCTGGGCTCGGTTCACAGGCCTTGCTGAGCTGGCACGGCTGGGAGATGCTCAGACCGCCTGGAGCCGAAGCAGCAGCAGCAGCAGCCGGGATGAGGCGGGATCTTCTGGCCTCGTGCTCACGAAAGCCACGGAAGAAGAGCTCGACCGGCTGGCTCTCCTCTCTGCCTCTGCAGCTTGGCAGGCCCCAGGGGAGTCTGGCAGCGGAGGGAGCCCCTCTCCCCGCCCAGCTTCTCTCCCCTTCCCCAAAGGGCTCCCCTTCCTTGAAACTCTGGCAGCGAGAGGGACCCTTCGGCCAGGGCTGCTACCCGGGGCTGCGGTGCTGTTCGCAGAGCCTCGCCTGGCTCCCAGCCCTCCCGGGTCGTGATCCGAGTTCCTGGAAAACAGAGGGAGGCAGAGCCCTGCGAGGCAGCCAAGGGAAGCGAGCTCCGTTTATTCTCCTGGCAAGACTCGGGGGCCGTCGTCCTTCGGCTCTCGCCTTGAGAGGAAGGGGTGCCGGGAGTGTCTGGCCTGCATCCAGCTGAGCCTCCTGCTGCCAACCTCTTCTCGGGGGCCGCCTGGGTCCCTTCGGGGCTGCTAAGGGCAGCCTCCCCGGCTCCCTGCTGTCTGCTGATTCGGACCTGGGGTGGGACGTCGGCTTAGGACGGTCCCAGCTTGTGCGGGGAAAGCAGCCAGCAGAGAGACTCTGCCAAGCAAAGCCGGAGCGGAAGGAACCAGCCGCTTCCTGGACTGAAGCGAGGGGAGGCCCTGCGGGGCCCCCAGAGAGGGAGAACGAGCAGGGTTGGTGGCAGCCTCTTGGCTAGTAAGATGCCAAGATGTGCTCAGCTGCAGGAGGCCGCTCTGCCCCGGGCACCAGGGCCATGGCAGGGAGCAGCCGAGACCCAAAAGCAACCTGTGGGGGAGTCCCTCCCATCCAGAGGTGCTTTGACGTGGTGGGTCTTGGCTGCCTGGGCTCCCCACCCGCTGTGGCCAGCGCTTCTCGGCTTGGGCAGCGCAGGCCCCGACACCCTGCGAGGGGAGGCCAGCACCTGGCACCTGCCATTGGGGGGCTGGCCCCATCCATCCTGCACGGCCTGCCTGGAAGGGTGTCCTTGGCTGGGCGAAGGAAAGCGGCCCCGAGGTTGTTCTCAGCCGGAGAGAGCAGATGAGCCACCTCCGTGGGGGGCAGCTGGGCGGCAACAGATCCACTGCTCCAGATGCCTGAGGGGTTCTGAGGAAACAAGCCCTGCCTAAACACTGGAGAGATCAAGACAATAAAACGTAAATAATCGTGCAATTCTAGCCCCCATTTCCCTGGAAATAAGCCTTGTGGGTTCTAAATCAAGAGTCCGAATTGCAGCATCAGCGGTTTAAAATCCCACAAAGCCATGAAGTCCAGATAAACAGATTCCAGAAGAGTGATGCACACCCAGTTGCAAGCAGGAAGGTTTGGGCTTCTTCTTTTTTTGCCTTAAAGCAACAACAGCCACCCACAGCTCCTCTTCAAAGTCAGGGCCAGCAGAGGCGGGGGGCACAAGGGGTCCTGCCCATAAGCGAGCCCTTCGCCCTCCCGATGGCTGCTGCTGCCCGGGGCTCCCCCCATCTCAGCCCAAGGCCTTCTGGCTGCAGCAGGCAAAAGATGGCGCTTCTTCGCTTGGCTGAAGGCCAGCCGCTCCCACATCTGCACCTGCAGCTGTTTCGCCTGGTCCTCTTGGCTCCGGGTCTGGCAGTGGGCATGGAACAAGGCCTGGCCCTCGGACAGCCCTCGGCTGGGTCACTCAGGGCGAACCAGGAGGAAGGCTTGCAAGGATTCCAACGGAGTCAAGCGGGGTCCCTGGCTGCCCCTCCAGGATCCCTTCTGGGGAGGGGGTGGGCTCTCTTCAAGGAAACGGTCAGAGTTTGTGGGACTTCTGGCCCAACAGGCTCAAACTGCAGCCCAGGGCGGGGCAACAGTTAGGCGAGCATCTGGTGATGCCACGGGGTCAGTGGAGGCAAGAAAGCAAGAGAAAGTCAGCAAGGAAGACGGAGAACCTGCAAGAGAAGGCCTCGTGCCCCGTCTCTGTCTTGCACCGGCAGCCGGAATTCCTGCCCCCTGGAGCCCACGGGGGGCTTTGGATGCACCAGCAACAGCAGGAGCAGCAGAGGATGGCAGCTGCTGACACCCGCAGCCGGTGGAGGAGCGTCTACGGCGAAGCCTCGTGTGGCTTGCAATCTTATCCCCTGGCCATCTTATCTGAGGAGCCGCATTCGATGCCCACCTTGACTTCACCGTCGAAGGTCCCCTTGATCTTTTCCAAGAAATGGCCCTCCCTTTTTTCCACTTGGCTGGCCAGGAGAAGCGCTGAGCGGGGATGTTCCTCTCCAGAAGAAGGCGCAGAAGGGACACCGGGTCCCCGGAACAAGGGCTCCGAGCGGTGGAGCCCGTTTTCTTCCTTCTGGGAGAATCCTTGCAACCCCAGCCTCTTCCTGGAACCGGAGAGCAGGGGCCACGTTCAGGGGGCAGCCTTGGGGGGGGGCGGCATCCGGTGGGGCGGCCTGCATCTCTAGGGGGGTTCCTAATGGGCAGCCAGTGTGGCTGGGCAGCCCTGGGCTCGGCACCCAGGACTCTGAGTTTCATTGGCACAGACCGGGCAGCTTTTCCCATAGTCCTCTATATCGGTCCACAAAAGCAACTCGAGGCCCTCGAAGGTGCTTTCCATCTCCCTCTTCCTCCTGCTCAGGGATGTTTCAGGGCCACCTCACCTGCCTTCACACCTGCAGACAGCACTGCCTGTTCTCCGCAAGGGGCTTTCTGGCCTTGGCTCCAGAGCCGGGGTCTGGCTGGCTCTCTTGTTGTCAGCCGGGCTTCATCGGCTGCCTTGGGCTGGCCACCTGTCAGAAAGACCTTTCAGCTTTTCCAGGAGAGACCAAGGACAAATTGGCTCCCCTCCAGGCTCTGTGTGTGTGCACAGCCATGTGCAGTGTCAAGAACAGACCCACTGAGCTCCCTCCCCCCAAGTTTTATAAATGGTTCGGGAGAAATTCCTTGGACCTTGCATGCATGGATCCACCCCCCCAGGAAAAGGGGTTGTAAGGAATTCATGTTGAAGATTAATGTGGCTCTTAAAACAACAACATTTTGTCACCCAGGCAAAAGGCTGTGCCAGTCGAGGCCCCGCCCTCTATTCCAGATAGGTTGTGTAAGGCAGAACCTGCGCAGGAAAGACACCTGAGTGGAGACACAGGAAAGGTCCTTCTGAAAACGAAGCATGTAGCAAACCGGCAGGCAGAACTCTCGCCTCTCCTCCTCCCCACATGCACGGCTGGCCCCGTGGGGCGGAACGGCAACCAGCCTGGCAGAAACTCCCAGCCTGGCATCACACACGCAGCCGACTCTGGGCAGGTTCAGCTTTGGCGCCAGCTCGGCCTTCCTGGGTTTCATTTGTCTGCTTTCCCTGGTGGGAAAGGAGCAGGCGAGCCTCTGAATTCGCCAGAGTCGGCTTCCTCTTGCCAGCCCCACCTCCGTTTCCAAGAAGTCCTTCTCATCGTTTCCACTTGTCCATCTCTCTCTTGAGGAACAATCTGGGTGGCTGAAAACCGTAGAGCAGCCACGGCCTTTGCAGGAGACACAGTCTGCTGAAAGGGGCCTTTTAAAAAGCTCCCTGGAGGGCAGAGCTCAGTTGTTCAAACAACGTGAATTCTGAGGAGGGCTACTTCATGCTGAGGTGTTCTGACAGGGTTTTATCCTTTGAACCTCCCCACGTTTTAGAGGCAGCTTCATCAGCTCTGGATCCTTGAACGTGATTTGAAAAGCGATCCAGAGCTGTTGCTCATTAAAGCAGCCATTTCAGATTTGGGGGGAAAAGAGGCGGCTGCTTTAAGAGTCCCCGGGAGCATCTTTTACCAGTGGGGCTGCCCTTCTGGGGTGCGGGAGCCTTCGCGGCGTGGGGCCCTCTCAGTGCCAAAGGCTGCATTCAAGAGCTGTGGACGCAGCCAGCTTTGCTCTGTTCTCACGGTGCTGAGTTTGTGGTTGAGTTCAAGAGGGGTGACGTAATTCTAGCTGTTTTCTTGCAGGGGCCTTCCAGCTGGTTTAACGCCCACCCCCCAACCTTCCCCCCTCGCTCATTCCCTTTGGCCACGGGCAGCTGCTCCTGTTGCCGATTCCTGGGAAATGGCTGCTCGCTCTGGGTTTGCTTTCGCAGGAAGAGGCTGGTAAGCTCAGCTGTTCCCATTTTGTACCCCTTGATGTTCACCCAAAGCAGCACCCAGAAGCGGCAGCAGGGAGTGGAGGCGGGAGACCCGAGAACAGAACCGAATGGAAGGAGGACCTTCGGGAGGTCTCCGGAGGAGGAACCGCCTCCAGGACGACCAGACCGCAGACCTCCCCTTTGAGGGAGAAGCACTCAGGGCAAAAGAAGGCCCAGCCTGGGGGGTCTTCTCGGCCCCCGTTTCCCTTCAGTGGCAGACTTTAGTTCAGGCTTAGGGGCAGCGGTGACCTTGAGCTGCAAAGAAAGAGGGGGGAAAGCTAGGTTGGCGGCTTCATGTCTTACACCTGTGCCGATTGTCCTTCCAGGGGTGGGTCTTCTGTCATCATTGGTTCTGGGGGGCCGTCCTGGGGCCCAGGCGCTGACACAGCAGGAAGGCCAATCCCTGCGCTCTGTGGTTGACGGTGTGCCTGGGTGGGCAGGCCCCTCTCTGCAAGAAGTGGCTTCAACCTCTTCTGAGCGGCCATGTGAACCACACGAAAAACAGGAACGGCCGATTCCCCTTCCTTGGGCTGCTTCGTCAACTTCTCTCTGAGCGCCTGCAAATCTCCCCAGAGAAAAGTTGTGAGTCTCCTCAGCCAGTTGTGAGTCACTCGGAGGAAGTGCGAAGATGCTCCAGGCCAGGAGGCTGTGGAACGAGGATGGCCTGGGATGAAGACGAGGCAACCCGGGCATTTCCCTTCTGCTCCCCTCCTTCTTCGGAAAGGAGGCTGCCTGCCTCTGCGGTCCCAGGGCCTCCTGGCGCCAGCGCCACATCCAGGCCTCCCTGGCCCTTCTCAGGCCGGGGCAGTGGGGGGAATTGGCGCTTGTAGACCAAGCCGGTTCCCCACCCCACACCCCACACCCTCCACCCCGGGACCAGCTCGGGGAGCTGCAGTTTGCCAGGCAAAAGATCGCACCAAGCCAGCGAGCAGAGCGGTTGTCAGCATGCAACACGTGTGGTGCTTTTCGATGTTTTAGCACGTTGTGGTTCCTTTATGGGTCAGTGAGCCGTGCAGACCAAGAAGCCGAGTTTGTTCCCTCAGCAGTGGTGCCGTTAGTGAGATGCGTGTGCCGTAAACGCAGAGGCATCAGGCAAACCACCTTCTGGCTGTGGGAGTCAAAAGAGGCAGGAGGGGTCGAGAAGAGCCCAGCGCCCGGCTCCTCTGGCCTCTCAGGGCCCCTCTGACTTTACAAATGAGTTGAATCAAGAAGCAGGAGGGAGAATTGGAACACAGAGGGAATTTCCAGCGTCTCCTGGGCTTCTTTCTCTCTTTCTTCAGTCCAGTTTAACAGGTTTTTGAAGCTTAATTTAGGAACATTTCAAGGCACTCCTAGAAGCTGGTGAGCAGGGAGGTCGGGGGAAGGAGAGAACAAGGGGATTCTTGGGTGACTGGATGCCTTCCTTCTGCAGCCAGATTTTCAGCTGCCCAGCCGGGCCAGGTTCACCATTCTGGCCTTCCCAGTGTGGAAGTCCCTGTGTGAAGCCAAGAGACACGCCTTCCGGAACACGCAGAGGCTTTGCTTGCGTCCATCGGAGGCCAGCTGCTCTTGCACAAGGAGGCTCTACTCAGCCCTCACGATTAAGTGTTGATCCAGAAACACAAATGCACCTTCTGGGAATTCAGCCAACCGGCTTCGGTGGCCTCCAGCCCCCCTGGGGTGGTCAATTCCCTGGGCTCATTTGGGGTGGGGGAAGAGAAGGCTGAATCCTGCACGAAGCCTCAACACGAACAGCTGCCCAGCCCCAGGTGCCTTCTAAAATGCTTGACTACAACACCCAGCAGCGTCAGCCGGTCCTCTTCCCGCCTTGGGCTGCAGCTTCCATCAACAAGCCCTGTCAGAAGGGCAGCCATCTTCACCCATCATCCACTGCATACTTGCGATGAGGATGCGGAGCCTTGTGGAAGCCCCAGATCCCGGGATCTTGCTTGCTCTCTGCCCGGTTCTTCTCTCCAAAGAGCTCTCCTCCTCGTACCCTCTTCATGTTCTTTCCCACCTGTTTCTGCAGAATCAATTCCCAAACGGCCACCCAGCCCCCTTTTGCCAGGGATCCTCCCTGCAGCAGAGCTTGTTCACACGTGGATGGGTAGCAAAGCCACGAATGTCAGGGCAGAACCTCCCTTTTAGAGTAAACAGGGACGTTCTGGAGAAAGTGAAAGCAGACATTTACTGGAACTCATTACGGAGAGAATCAAGAAATCTGAAGGGCTCTGAGCGCTTGGAAGAAACAGGACTCGGTGGATCCCTCCTGGGGAACATCCCGAAGGCTGCAGTTGGGCTGGTTCAAAGGAGGCCAGAGATGGTCTGCGGATTAATTTGCGTTATTTTAGTGCCTAATTCTGGACCGTTGGCTTCCCCACCCCAATAACTTAGTCAGCCTTTAATGCCAATAACAGTGGGATGGGGTGTGTCCCATTTATTTTAATACTGCAAACAGCCCCACTTAGAAACAGTCTTCAAGGAGAAGACCCCTTAGAGAGCGGGCTATGTGTTTGTTGCTTCAGCTGGTATTGATTAAATCTCGTTGATGCCCTCGTGTGCGTGAGTCATTCTGCCTTCCCCTCTGATGTCCGGAGAATTAAGAGGGCAGAGTATTTATGAAGAAAACCCACAAGCTCTCCCTGGATTCTGAGTAATCGGCAAGAGCTGTCCTTAAAAAGCAAGAAACACAGAAGAGGAAGATTCTCAGAAGATCCCAGCAGTTGCTTCCTGGCTGGAGAAGCAGAAGCTGCAGCCGATGGAGGGCGGTTCAGATGGAGGGGGGGCACACGTGGTCTTCTCTGGAGGAGGAGGAGGCGCCTTGCCTGGACCACGCCCAAGTCACCCCTGGAATGCCCCCTGGGCATCTTGGGTCAGGGCGCTGTGCCCAGGAACAGTGCTGGGCGCTGCAAAAGGTTCCCCCAAGAAGGGAGAGGCTCTGGAGGGATCTGGAGGGAGCCAGAGTCTCAGTGTCCTGTTTGTATCATGGTGACCAGAACTGGACACAGTATGTCTAGGGTGGCCTCACCAGTGCGGTGTAAAGCGGTGCTAACACTTCACCTGATCCTGACGCTGTCCTTCGGTTGATGCAGGCCAGGATTGTGCTGGCTTTTTTGGCTGCTGCTGCACACGGCTGGCTCAGGTTTAAACAACCGTCCACCAGGACGGCCAGGTCCCCCTCACCGTTCTTCAGGTTGAGCCAGCGGCCGCCTACTTCATGCCTAGGCATTCGGTTTTTCCGGCCTAAGTGCGCAGAGGGTGAGTTTCAACAAGGCATCCGAACTTCCCTCTCACCCTTGAACTTTTTGCAGAAGGCAACTCAACCCTTGCTCCCTTTCTGAAATGAAGGTGGGCACCAAGATGAGAGAGAGAGAGAGGAGGGGGCGCCGTCCAGCTCCAATCCTTTGTTTGCTTGCACCAAAGGACGGAATCTGGCCAAACGTCCACCTTCCAATCTCCTGGACAAACCCTGGACGGTTCCAGCTGTGGCTCCCCAGAACCTCCCCCCCCCCCGGCTCCTGACTGTGCAGCCTCTGAATCCGGGCCTCTCTCTGGGAAAGCTCTGCACTGCCTAAGTCACTACGCCCACTGCTTCTCCAGGTGCACGTTCCTTCCCAGCCAGGCAGGTGAAGACATCCTTTGTAGCAAGCAGGTGAGAACGCGAGACTCTCACCTAGAGGGAGGGTGCTGCCTAATAAAGCCCCTCCCCCCACCCCCAGCATCTGCACGCTCTGCCTTGGCTCAGCTCCGGTTCTGCAGAGCAGGGAACCGTTTCTAGTAACGCCACCCCGTGCTGAGCACTCTCGGTTGGACAGGGATCTCTCTCTCTCTCTCTCTCTCTCTCTCTCGTCGTGGGAGGGATTGCAGGGATCATTCCTCGCTGCCCGAAGATGAGCCAGGGAGGGTCTGCCACCCCCACCCCCCTTTTCGATCTCTGGCAGGGGGCGGAGACCCAGATGGTGAGGGGCTGTTTGTGCCGTTGCTGATTAGCAGTTCCGATGGCGAGATACGGCCAGCCTGCTCCGGCTGACAGGATGTCTCTCTTCCCTTTTTTTAATCTGCTGTTGAAGAAAAGAAACGGAGTCTGACTTCTTGTAAATGGCCTCAGTCATAACAAGATTACCAACACCGGAGGTTTCAACAAGCAAAGGAAACTCAACCTCTGGGGCAGACTTCATTCAGCAGGAGCGGCTGAGACCTCCCTTCAGGCAGAGGTGGAGCAGCTGCCGGTTGTAAATTCACCCTTCGCTCCCCCACCCATTTCCTTCCCTGCCGTTCAGCCTGCAAGACAGACAGCTTTACCTGTTGAATGCCCCCCCCCACACACACACACAAAAGAACGGCCTTGGACAGACGCACAGAAACCTCCACGGAGCCAGAGGGGGCTCTCCGGCTTTGCTGGCCCCGCAACGCAGTTCCCATCACTGTTTTCAGAGGATGCTGCAGTTTGGCTGGTTGAGAAGCACTTCCTAGGACCCTTTGCAGCCTCTCTGAGTGTCCCTTAGGTGCGGACTTGGATCCTTTAATCTAATTTTACATGGAACCCAGATAGGACTAAACATGCCTCTCTGGGTTAGGCGGGGAAAAGATAACCCCGGGAAGACATTTTCCCAATATCAGTTGATCTGAAATGCGTGTGGCACTTCCAGGATGGTGCAGTTCAGCCATGGTGGGATACACACACACACATGCACACACGTATGCACACAACTGCAACATACACATCCCTGAGTTGCCCAGCAGCCATGGAGCCCCAGGCTCTTCCTCTGAGCTCCTGCTTCTCTTCATCTGCTGCTAAAACCTCTTTAACTGCCGTGGCCGCGTCTCGTGGGCTGCAAACCAAGTGAGCTGCCGTGGTATGAAGCACCCTCCCTTGCAATTGTGCTAAGATGCTGTACTTGGAGGAAGGTAGCACAGATATTCTGGATGTTTGCCAGGAAGGAAGTGGCTTCTTTTAATCACCAAGATCAGAATACGCTTGAGCCTCTCTTGTTATTGTCTACCAAGTAAGCTGAGAAGCAGCAGCTGCTCCAGCTGTGAACCATGTAACACGAGGGGGCCCCTCCCAGGTGCTGCCAACACAGGCCTCACCTTAGCAGGAGGGCAGGCGTTGGCAGAGAAGCCTCGGTTTTGCTGAGGGGCACAATCAGAGGTGTGTCGGAGAACAGTGGGTGGCAATGCAGTCTCCCCGGGGCCTCCCAGGGCCCCAGGGAGCGCTGCCTCCAAGGCCTGATCCTGGGGTTGGCAGCCGGGCAGGGGAGAGGGCGGGGTGCCCAAAGAGCCAAAAGGGGCACTGATGGCATCTTAGTTCAGCCTTATGTTCTGCATTGTTCCTGCTTGCTGCTTTTCTAACCCCCCCCCCCTTGAAAGGAAGCGTTCTTGAGGGGCGCAGCGGCCTCTCCCCGAAGCCCCCCAAACTCACAAGGCCAGCTGAGCCCCCTCAGCACCCCGTCTGTCTTGGGGGGACATCAAGACAATGCAATGGAGCTGCTCCTTTGACAGGGCACCAGCCCCCCCTGCCCCCCCTCCCCAGACGGGAGGGATCCAGGCCCCGAGGAGGCTTTCTGGCACCTTCAGGATTTGGGCCTCTACTG